>JAWNNL010000341.1:0-46630 GCA_035045005.1 Liodrosophila aerea | reverse complement strand
ATAAAGACCAGCGAGGCAGTGAGTTGATGGTATACTATTTGAATGTACTATTAAACATTTCTTATATTCTATGTTCATGCTTGAACATCTTGCAAGGGGCCACCCAAAAGGAGGTTGCTTGTATATGATATTTTAATTTACTTTTAAATGTATTTTATATTTTATGTTCATGCTTGAACATTACAGTTCACAGCATAGTTGAAGGATGCCATTGGCTAATTGTAGGCTGCATCGCAATGAAAAACAATTTTTGCATGCTTCCACAATAGAATAATGCTAAACAAGGAGGATAAGCACTTATAGTAGTTTACGAGATCTTGGTGTTCATACAGACAGATAGACAGGCTCAGACTCAGCTAGTCTTCCTGATCAAGAATATATATTATATTCTATATATTCTGACTGTTACATACATTTTCCAGTTGCACTTTTTGTAAATGTAAGTAATATACCCTGTTGTGCTTTTTTAAAGTACCGGTTCTAAAAGAAGGTAAGTTTAAATTGGTGTAAATAACATTAAATTTTGAACATATAAAAATTAAAATTAATTAAACATAATAATTTAATTAATAATTACTAATTATAAACGTTGTAAAAATATTGTGAGTTAACAATATTTTAGCAGTCGCTAGTATAGAGGTCTCCACATAGCAACAATGGTAAGTTAATGCAAATGATATTATTTATAAACTGGATTTGCCAAATGCTGTAAGAAACATACTGACTATAGGGTATACTTGAGCATTGTGCATTTTAATAATGGACATAATATAATTATACTCATACATATACGTTTTTAGTCGCTTTGCAGCTGGCAACGAACCCGTCAACGACGTGCAAAGTGCAATTTATTGCCGTAGCGAAAACGAAGCGAAACAAAATTGTAACTCAAATACAAACAGACAGGGAGACGCACACAGACACACACACACACACACAGTGATAGAAAGGCACAGGCAAATGCCCAGCTATGGCAACAGATACAGCAACAGATACAGATACAGATACATACGTCAATTGCGTCGCCACGACGACGCTAAAAATGAAAAATTGCTTTTCAAAATTAAATCAACATTTAATTTTCTCGTAATTTGCTACCGCAACCGTTGCTGGTAGAACCTGCAGCAGCAGCAGCAGCAGCAGCGGCAGCGGCGGCAGCAACATCAGCAGCTGCGGCAACAGCCTCGACAAGCATCACACGCATTTTTCTACAAATTAATTTTAGCACAAAGATCGCCAGATACACACCGAAATGTATCTAGATACAGATACAGATACAGATACATGATTATGGATATAGCCGCAGCGGCAACAGAAGCGGCAGCTGATATATAGACATGTCGTATTGGTTAGCCATTAAATGACGCCAGCAACAACAACAGCCACAACAACAAGATAAACAGCAACAACAATAATTGTTGGCAGGCAAGTGCCAAATAAAACTTATTACTTATACGCCGTGTGTGTGTAGCAACTGAAATACGGACGAATGCGGTGAATAGCGCATGAATCTATTATGAATTAGACTTTGAATGTCAGAACTGAGTGAGGCACACATACATATAAATAAACACACGCACACACAGACACAAATACTACATACATATGCACGTATAATGGGGGCATACATAAATATCTGAGAACGTTTTCATTCAGACAACTGGAGGGCATTTTCCAGTCATATTTCCACGATTGGAATTTTGGGTAACGTATTCACTAAAAGTTCGAAACATTTATAAAGCAAAAATGGCAAAAGAGGAGAAATAAATTTAGGGATTTTTAATACTACCTAAGGCGGTCAGACCCTGTGTATGTAAATAAAAGAATATTGTATGCAAACGAAAGAATATTTTCAAAATTTCAATAGCATTATAATTTATAAATGATTTACTGAAAAGTTTGTTGGACTAGGTTTTGAATTTTCGGCCAAATTATTTTAAATATCGATACCATATTTCAGATGTTATCGTATAAAATCAGTTATAATTTAAATAGTAGATAATGCCAATGAATGAAGGTCAAGTCTCCAACTATTTTCAGCAATCTCAACTACAGGGCGAAAGGAGACCTCAACTCTGATCGATCCGCTGCTTTACAGACTGTACAAATCATTAAGAGCATTAAGACCAAGCTGCTTAAATGTTAGAATACGTTGACAATCTATCATATAAACGGATCTATATGTGGTAGATACCACTCCATGGCAAATCGCACGCGCCATAACTCTAAATAGAACGCATTTGTCACTGAAATCAAACAAATATTTAAATATTTTTAGCTGCGAGGGAGACGGGGTTATGCTAAAGAAAAGGAAAGAAACGAAAAATCATGTCAACGTTGTGTGAAGATTTGTTTAGAAGCTGTGAAATTGTTCAACTGCCACTTTATTAATAATGCCATCATTTCCAATGCACACAACAACAAGATACAAGATACAGATACATTTGTAGGTATTCGAATAGATAGGTAAATAGATAGATAGATAGATGGATAGAAAGATAGATTGAGTGCTTGCTCACGAGTGAAAATAAAAAATCTTAGAACGAGGCGCTTTCATTTTTAGTTCTTTATTGTCTCAAGTTCTTTTGATTTGAAATATTTTGACACGTCCCAATTTCTTGCGGTATTTTGAGGGGCATGTTCAACGTATTTAGATACATATATCTCATTTTGATTTTGTTGCTGTTTCAACTTGTTTTAGCTATGTTGTGTCTCTAGTTGTGTTGTAGCTGGCATTTATTTATTATTATTAACTGTATTTGTGTGACAAACCGAAAAATGTGTCAAAATAACAACTTGAATCGTTTGGGGTATTTAGTTTTGAGGATTTTTCGTGGAAATTTTTCACTTAAACTGAAACGAAGACGATCGTACGAAACTATCTGTTTTCATTTAGAGCCGGCAAGATCTATGCGATTTCAATGCTAATGAGCGCATGTCGGACAGATTCAAAAATTAATTAAATCTGGCAGGTGTAATACAAAAGAATAACGCATAGAGCTGAGCTTTCATAGAATGAAAGAGGCGCCAATAAAACAATAACAAGCTACACTCAATGTAACAAGGAAGCACGCAGTCAGCCAAATGGAAAATGCAAACAATATACAATCTAATAGAGTTTTCGTGGCCTTATCCGACTAACAGTTGCGCAGTAATACTCAACTAACACACAGTTCTATAAAAGAACTTAAGCGCGTAAGTCGCACAATACAGCATGCCTTCATCAGCAACGATGTTATTTACAGGGTATGGAGATAATAGTACTCACTATAGGACAACACCACAACAACAACAACAACAGCACAATATTTAGCACAATGAAAGTGTTGACAAATTATGATTTAGTGCTGACCGCATTAACATATTTCTTTTTATTTAACACAATTATTTATTTTTAATTTGCATGTATATTTTTGTATATTTTCAAAGCGATTTGTTGTGACTTTTTCAAATGGATTTCGGAATTTTAAAATGCCATTTACAGCTGCCCTAACAACGCCTACTGTTTTCGGATGTGGGCGTGGCTGATGTGCATTTAACCCTCTAAGCCCCAAACCTTTAAATAATGCCTAAATTTTATTTGAACAACTATGTCTAGGGTGTACTGGGGCCACTGAGCTCAAAAATGACCTCAGAAATGGTATAGCAGCTTTCGTTTACCTGGCAGGTGAGATAATTGAAAAAGTATCTCAAGGTATTTATAGGGCTCTGAATAAGAAAAAAACCCTACCGATTCGATTATATCAAAATTTAATTATTTTTAAAGCTCACAAGAAAAAAATTGGAATGTTAATACCTTTTGCTCCCATTTTTTTAAACATCGCAGAAAATCAATTCATGCAAAAAACTCAATTTTAAAAGTGAAAAACAGATGCCTTGTGCAAATCAAAATAAAAATACGGTAAAAGGTTCGAAAACCTTCCAAACCTTTTGCAAATACAAAAGCTATAATATTAGAGAACCCACAAAAAATATTAAAATAATAAAAAAGCTAACCGTTATTTTTATAATTGCAAAAATGTAATAAGTGCCTTGAGGCACTCTTGGGTATTAGAGGGTTAAGTGCTGAACTTCTGACATCTCTACAGACAGCATTTGCATAATGAATTCACCACGCCCCCTAAACGCCCTCTCACACAATATGCATGCCGTAGTTGAACTCTGTGTGGTGATGATGATAGGGGGACGGAGACACATACTTACAGGTGTCCATACAAGTGTAAACCGCTAATCCCTTCTGGGGTGTTGGCCTCATTTATATTAGCTTTCATACAAGTACAGTGAAAACTGTCTTCAGAGGACACTCGCCGTAGGCTTAACATTTTATCTGATTTTTAGGCGACTAAATGACCAAATTAACGTTTTTAGACCCTGTACTTTAAAAAAGTTCAAAGGGGTCTATTAAGATTGTGCAAGCCCGAAATGTATGTAACAGGCAGAAGGAGGCGTGGCAGACCCCACAAAGTATATATATTCTTGATCAGGACGACGAGCTGAGTCGATATAGCCATGTCCGTCTGTCTGTCTGTCCGTCTGTCTGTCCGTATGAACACCGAGATCTCGGAAACTATAAGAACTAGAGACTCAATTATTTTTTTGTTTTGTTTATGTTTTTAATTTGATATCTCCTCCCCCTTCCCCTCAAATTTGCAATATTGTTCTTAGCATATACAGTTTAAGAGTCACTGGATTCCTTCTATGCATGAATAAAGCTTTAAGTGCCAATCGGATAATAAACACTGGAGATATTGGACAATTAATATATACTACAGCAATGATCGACGCCCAGGGCAAAACAAAGTACAGGGTCTTCTACTGTCGGTTGCATCCGACTGAACCTTTCCGAGTTTTTTCAAATAAAAGATATAGATATATTTAAATATATTAGAACATAATCTATTGATAATATTGTTATTGATTTATATCATTATATTAACTCAAATTGAACTCAAATGGTATACACTATAAATTGAATTGAATCTATAAGACATTTGCTGAATTACTGCTCTAAAGTACTTACAAACACTTGGAAATTAACTTTTGCTAAATTATAGAAATTGCATAAAAGAAACAAAATTCTATTTGCTATACATTAATCCGATTCAAAGATCTATTTTATATACTAATCGTAAAAATAAATAATATTTAGCTTACAAAAAATAAATGTATATTAACTTAACTAACAATTGAAATGGACTTCTGTCAAAGGGCCACGGAAATTCCTGTTGCTTTTACCAAGTCTGATCAATTTTCGCCACATTTCAACTGTTTCGCCTTCGCCCTCGCTTCTTCATCAATCAACAACGTATAGAAATAATGAAATTGAATCTGAGAGCGAGATGTCAGCGCCTTGTCAGAGACCATTCGGCAAGTGGTACAAAGGATTGAGCAGGGAGAGGGGGGAGTGTAAAGTATAGAAGCTCGCTCTGTACACTCTCGCTCTCTTTGGAATTGCAGATGCAAAAGTGTGTGCCTCATATTTATATCCATAAAGTGAACAAAATCTGACATATGGCGACGTCTCGTATAATTTATGAGTCAATTTCAGACAATTATTGTTAAATATTATTAAGCATTCGGCGGGCTGTCAAAACACACAGCAAATTCAATGATTTACAAGGCGACAGCAGCAACAACAACCAAGACAATGACAATGACAATGAGAATGACAATTGTCACTTGGGGTGCACGATGGATGGACGGCAGTTAAGTGGATAATCTTGCAGCCTGACATGCATAAGAAGCAGTCGGCGCAGACAAGACGACGCTTGATGGATGGCCAGCAAAAAGGGAATCGAGGCACTCAAATTAATGTCAAAACTGATTAAGGCCAAAGTAGCAAACTGCAAATAAAATAATAAAAATTTAAGTAAAAAAATTAACTACGAGTGTGTAAGAATTGCAACCGCAAGCACAGCACAATTCTACCCATAACGCTGGCAGAGGCGCGTGTCTGCCAATTATGGTGGCAGCGGCAGCGGCAGCGGCAGATCATCAGATGATCGTTGTCTGGCTCATACACTTTTTGCGGTAATTTGTCATTCGAGACAAGGCGGACGCAAACCTGTTGGAGTTCGGCCATTAGAAGACGCATTTGACAAAGCTTTGCACTCGCCAACATCAAAACAAACGGCGAGAGAGCGAACAGCAGAGACACAGAGAGAGCGAACTAAAGAGAGCGCGAGGCAACGTGCACAAATTAAGACAATGAAACGCGTTACGCCTGCGATAAAATCAACGTAAACACCAGCAAACAACAAGCGACGACGCTGCCAGCGACTGCGCCGCCAGCAGCAGCAGGAACTTTAGCAGCGACAGAGGCAGCTGTAGCAAATGTGTGAACAATATCGGCGGCTGATCTCGCCCAGCAGCAGCACCAACAGGGAGAGGGGGGAAATTGAGAGTACAAAAAGCAAATGAAGACCTGAGAGACCTGTTTGAAAACCTGTTAGCCCAGCCACAAAACAGAACGAATGAGCAGCAACAAGCGAGCAGCAGAGAGCGAGCAAGTTTGACTGAGTGACTGCAATGATGGCAAGTGGAGCATGGAACGCCAAGCTGCGCTTAAGAGCCTGTACTTTGTGCAGCATGATCCAACCAATTGATCAATAAAGAGCGCAACGGATTTATGTGCATATTTATCAGTGCGTATCGTATGCAAAAAAAATGTAGAGTCGAAAGTCTCGTCAGTAGCATTCGAAGAACCACCTTTACACCTTCAGATTTAATATGTTATAATTAATGTAACTTCGTAAATAAGAAATTAAAAACTCGAAAAGCTACAGTCGGGCGCAACCGACAGTGGGAAGGCGTGTTCTTTAGATAACAGCATCATAAACATCCACATATTCTAAATTGTGAAAGGAAGACTGCAGAAACTCCAGTATATCCCATTTAAATAAAAAGTACTACAGGGCTTTATCAAAATGTTCAATTTTAAGAAATTTATAAAATCGACCAATATTTGAATCAGATATTGGCATCAACTATACATTTTGTTTCCCCAGATGGAAGAAGATGATAAAAGGTTCTCTTTTACAATTTTTCAATTATAATCGAACCGATATTAAAAAAAAAACGCAGCCAAAAGTAGGAGACCCTGTGCTTTGATTTACCCAGGGCGTCGATATCAGCAGCAGCATATATGTATATACATACTCTCATACAAACACACATACACTTATGCATACTTACAAATAAACGCGCAAATACAAACAATAACCAATACTCATACATACATTCATACCCACAATCAAAAATCTCGCATACGCCCTAGTGCAAGCCAAATGCCTAGTACAGAATTTGATTGTCCATTATCTCCGGTGTTTAATATCTGATCGGGCTACAAATCGTACCATACATCTTAAACTTTATTCACGCAAGGAAGACAGTGACTCTAAAACTGTACACGCTGGGAATATTTATGCGAATTTTATGGGGAGTAGAATACTTTATGGGGGCTGCCTCCTTCTCCCTCTCAATAACCTTGACAATTATATTATAGATATATAGTACACATATGGGCATATCCGGCAAATGGTCAACCAGGCCCGAAAATGAAAATCTTTATAATTATCGTATTTTTGTGTAAAGAAAGAAATATCAAATATCAAATATCATAAAGAAATGGCAAAATTTTCATAATACAATGAATCCATACCATATCTATTAGGAATTTGGCCTAAAAACTAAAAAAACTGTAATTTCTTCACTTTTGGCTACTTTTAAAGGCATTTTTATATTTAATTATTTCGCAATGAAAACATATGATATGTTTGCACTTTTTCTAGCAAATCTCTTTACAGTAATCTTATATAAAGGAAATATGAAGTTATTCATAAAAGAATTAGATGTAAACCAAAAAAAAAATCACATAAAGTAGCATGGAAAAATCGTACGTTCGCGACCCGTACGTTCGCGACCGGTACTTAATTCAATTAAAAAAAAACAAATAGAGATATTTTCTTGGGAATAGGCGCAATAGAAAGCTACATTAATTCATTTTCATAGTAAAGTTATTGCTTTAGAATATTCTACCCCAATTCGCTGATTTTTGCATTTTACTAGATTAGCCAAAATCGACTTCTATTTTGCGTACGTTCGCGACCGCATGTTTTTTGCCAATATTTAAAAAATGAAAACTCGATAAACCCCATCATTTACACTGAACAAAGAGCTACCAAAATGCTATAAAAAAGCATAAGAACATTTTTTAGAGAACGCTTGTTTTCTATTTTATTTTTGCATTAAAAGCGTACGAACGTACGTTCGCGACCCCTGGAAATGCCCATATATTATTATAGTATATATCAATATATCGGAATATAAATATAGATATAAACATCCATAAATGGATTATTTTAATTTTAATTTAATTGTTTATTATAAAAATTTATTCCGTAGACACACGTACACGTATTTATTTGTACACCCTGTGAATCTGCCTAGATTATTACACGTATCATGTGCCACACTAAATTGGTAGCAACAACAGAAAATGACCCACAAAAACCATTGAATTGAATGCCACACCACACCCAACTCCCATTTAGTTGGAGCTACATCACCCCCACGGCTAAATAAGCAACCACCCATTGACTCCCACTCACACGCACCCGCTCCCTCACACACCCTTCCATGTCGCCCAGTTTTTTATCCGCCCCCTTTGGAATCCAATCAGCCAGCCACGCATTGGTGATAAAATGCGTTAACAATACGTGGAAAGCTTTGCTAACAGTTTTTTTTTTTTTTGCGGTATCTGACAGATTTTTGTACGGTATGGGTGGCAAGAGGAGTTGTGGGCTGTGATGTGGGTGGGCGGGCAAAGTTGAAGGTTGTCAGTTGCGTGCTAGTGAAATAGCCAAGCACGTGTGTGTAGAGATATGCCGGTGGAGCATTACTATACAAGCCACATCACACCTGGTTGCTATAGGAATACAGGGTGACTTTTACGAGGAGAACTAAACTAGAAATCTTTGAGGCTGCTTTTAAACAGTTATTGTTAAGCAAATAAGAAAGAGATTGTTTATCGCTCAGCTATTATTATTATTTATTATTAATGAAAATAAAATTATAAACATACATTCTTATATTATATTATTATATAGTACTTATATTACAATATTAAATATTATTATTAATTATTATTGTTATTGTTAATATTATTAATTAATGCAACAGTTTCTCCATATCAATTCAAATACGTGTATAATTAGAAAATAAATATTTTATTAACACTTGCAAACAAATTGTAAAATTGAAAACACAGTTGGGGTACAAGCTATCAACATGTAACGCTTTTAGTACACCTGATACATTCTGCCATAAAACTTAATTTACCTAGTGAAAGCGCTTCAATCTAAAAGGACTTGTCATAATAAATCGCGTAACAATCTAAACATTGTCAAATATTCAAATTCCCCCTGCCAAACAATACGTTCGCACACACACAAACACACACATACCTGTGCAGTCATACGCCCCTGTATATAAAGCCAAATTGTCGACGTCGGCGTCAGCGTCGCTGCCGGCAACCGACTAAAACGCAAAATGCAAACAAACAAACGACACTCAGCGCGAGGCAACGTAACGCACAGTTCCCATTTGCCCATAGCAATGTTCCATTTGAAAATAAATCCAGAAAAAATAAGAAAAAAATCAAAATTTATAAGCAAAATCAAATTCACAGGCAACAACAACAAATAAGCGCACACGCAGACAACGCAGTCAACGACAACGACGCGTCGCTGCCCTGCAGGTTTGACAGGCGCAGCGCCCCGCAGCCAGCAGCGCGGTGAGCATGACGAAAGGACTTTCGCACATTACCACATTTTTTCCCAGCCAACCAAGCGACCCGACCCGGCCAACACACAAAGCAGTTAAACAGGCAAACAGCCACCCAGCCAGTAACAGCAACAACAACAACGACAACGGGGCAACACGAAAGACAAAAGCTAAAAGCAACAAATGAAATAATAAGAGAGCTTAAATAACTCCACACGAGAGCGCGCACACACACACACACAGCGGCACACGTACGCACACAGCTTAGTACTCGTACATACATATGTATGTGTTTGTGTGTTTGCATGTTTGTTGTTACATTGACTTCCGATGACTGCCAACCGCCCCGCTCATCACCCACTCAGGCCCCCTCCCCCACAAACACAGTCGCAAACGACGCTCAGAAGCTGCGAACTTGTTTGCTCAATATGTTTCACATATACACGCACACAAGTGCGCACTTAGTCAGCGAGAGCGAAACGACAATAAACGACGACTGAGACACGAAGCTCTTACGTTAAACCTTCTCCCGCCTTCTCTTCGCCCGTTGCTGCCACCCACACCCACACCCACACTCACACACGTACACTGAACAATGACTGACAGTATGTTGGTGCTGCACTCACTCGTTCTCTTTACGTGTCGATGTGTTTGTGTATGTACTAGGTATGACCCCCAATCGCTTGCTCCCTCAAACAAACAAATAAACATTCAGAAATTATGAAGCAACACGCGACCAACGAACCAAGCGCTCCAAGCAAAGAGAGCGCAACAAATTGAGACACCGAGTGAGAGAGTGACGTCGCAGCAGGTTGCATCGAACTTGTTGCGTGTCGAACGCCGTCGCCACCTTGCGCACCAACAACGCTTCGCTGTTGCTGCTGATGTGTTGTTGTTATTATTATTGCTGTTGTTGCTCTTTCTGCTCCCAATTACTTTTTGCATGCTACCTTGTGCCCCCACTTCAACCCATACACTCGACTGGTCATTCGGCATCGTTGTTGTTGTTGCTGTTGCTGTTGTCGTTGTCGCTGTCATGCTTAATCCCTGTAGCGACAGCGGCGCCGTCGAGAGCGAGAGACTGCTCGGTCAGTGTGTTGGTGTGCGCTTGTTTCTGCTCATGCCTGATATGCTCAACGTTGACGTAGACGTAGACGTCGACAGCGAAGCCGAGCGCCCCCGCCACCACTATAGCAGCAGAGTTCGACCACAAAGCGCTGGATTCATGTTTTTCACACAGAGCTTACAATGCGCACAAGTATGTGACTGTGTGTGTGTTAGAGCGTGTGTGTGCGTGTGTTTACACATTTGTACACATTAACATATCAAGCCGAAGCGTTCTCATTTTGCAAATTGACTTTAATATTTTTGTTGTAGCTGTTGTTATGGCTGTTCTCTTTGATTCTATTCGGTCCGGTTGACTTTGAAGAAGGCTTTGAACATTAAAAACATTAATAATAAATATTTTACACACCTCACATTTATGTACATCTCACATTGTCTTCGCAGATGTAACAATAAAAATAATAATAATCAGGTCAATAATAATCTGTAATCGGAATTGGCTCGTAAAATGATTTAACTTTTAATTAATAAAATTATTAACAAATTAAGTGAATACACTTAGCATATAATATTTTAACAATAATTTATTTCATCTTACAGAAGTAAAAATCTTTTATCATACTTCTTTTTAAACATTAAGGTGCTGATCATCGCATAAATAAATAAATAAACAAATATAATTACATTTGGCCAATCAGACTAAAATCGCGTTAAACGCTCCCTCACATGCATAGATTAACAATTTGGAAGCTGTCAAAACTATTTAATCTAAATTCAAAACCGCAGCCGAGCAGCAATAGCAACAGCAACAGCAACAACATCAATCAACACGAGGAAAGAGAGCAGCAGGCAGGAGGCCAACACAAAAGCGCACACACAGCGACAACAACAGCAGCAGCAGCAGAGGCAGCAATGAGCAACAACAAGAGCGCAAACACCGCAAAATAATAAACCAGCTCGACAAGTCTAAATCACACTCATTAGCAAAAGCCCCCAAAAACAACGCACAGCAACAGCAACAGCCCCTGTAGCGCCCGCTGCCGCCGTCTCCGTCAGCAGCAAAACAAAAATCAAAATCAAAACCACAGCACTATACACAAAACTCACATACACAAACACAAACAAGTGGCAGCGAAGTCGCTGCTAGCAGCGGCAGCGGCAGCAGCAGCAGCAGCTACAGTTGTGGAGCCATGCGAAGCTCCCATCATATCTCAAATTGTTAAACGATGAGAACGAGATGAGAACCTAATAAGAAACCGAATACAAAAGATAAACACAAGCGTAAACATTTAAGTAACAAAATTGGCTTTTTGTTATGCGTCGGCTTTCGGGAGGGTTGGCGTGCGGCACTGGTCGGCTGACTGAGAGCGAAACACTGCGAGAGAGCTCGTTGGAGTAAGAGAGGCAGGCAAGAGAGCAAGCCAAAGCCAGCAGCAGCACGGCAACATTAATGCTTGTAGCACGGCAACACTGAAATTGAGTGCACTCAAACGTGCGCTCTCTCGGCGAGTAACAAAGAGCGCAGCGCACGTGTATGTGCTTTATAGTGTGAGTGCATATATGTATGCGTGTGTTTGTATATGACTGTGCAATTGTTTTTTCAGTGGGACAGATTGCCAATTGATTGTTGTTGTTGTTGTTGTTGCTGCTGTCGCTGGCGCTGCTGCTGCTGGCGTCGCTGTCGTCGCGTTACGCTTTTTGTGCTTTACATTTTGCGTTTTTTTTGTTGTTGTTGTTGTCGTATTTTCTTTTTTTTTTGTGCGCTCTGCCAACAGCGCTACCGCTGGCATAAATGCTCTGCCGTTGACTGCCCTACAAGTGCGATGGGGCCATACATACACACCTATGCATGTATGACTTTATACGTGAGCATGCATGTATGTATGCATGTATTTACATACATATTAACGGTGTGAGGCTGCATCGTCGTCGTATTTTCATTTCCATATGTTCGTCTGTGCTGTTTGCTTGTTGTTGTTGTTTTTGCTGTTGCTATTATTGCTGTTGGGCCAAGTTGTTAATATATTTGTAAAATGAAATTCATTTCGGAATTGCCGTTTGTTCTGCTGCGTCTTCTTGTTCTGCTGCTGTGGCTTTTGTTGTTATGTGCTCTAGGTGGCTCTACTGCCCTTTTTTGCGGTGGTTCATGCAGTGCAGGGCTTGCACTTGCCCAACAGAACTGCAACCACAGCCGTATCTGCGTCTCAGATTCTAATTGTAACAGTAGAACTATATTAGTTACATAAATCTCAACCATATGTAGGTACAAAATTCCCTTTGGATTCTCAAAAGATCTGTTGGTAAGATTTCTCTAAAAAATGCAGGGTATTTGAATACTTAAGTATGTAATTAATGTTGTAATTTTTTTTAATTAAAAAGTAGGAAATTAGAAGAATGTGCATAAGCTAAATTATTATTTCTGTCAATTCCGTGTAGCACTGAAATGTGTGGTTGACTATACAAAATAATGAGATTAGTAAAAGATCATATCTGCAACGATGTGGAAGAATAATCATAAAATACTTACTCTAGCAACTCTTTGAAAGGGTCTGTTTGCCTTGAAGCAATAATACTATATGAAAATCATAAGTTACTATAATATTGCCCCAAATAGACCCATTTCCACTTCCATTCACACACACTCGCCGACACTCGTACACCTCGCGTGTGTGTGCGAGTTTTGAAAACAGCAAAGCGACAGGCTCCATTAAACACCCCACACGAATTTAGGGCAAGGGAAGGCAGAGGCAGTGGCAGATGGAGAGCAGTGGAGGAGGAAGGTAGGAGCAATGGGAATGGGAGAAGCCGGGTTTATTGGGTTGGTTTCGGGTCGCTGCAAGCCAAGCACAAAAGTGTCAAAACTTTCTGCTCAGAGTTTGTTATATCCTTTGGTTATTTGTGCTCAAAGTGTATACACAAACATACACACACACTCGCACACACACAAGCTTATGTACCACACAGAGCCACCCACACACAAAAATCTAACAAAAATCAACGGGAGAGAGAGAAACAAAGAGGCAAGAGCAAAAACGAAGCCCGACAGCAACAACAACAACAACGTAGCATAAGCTTTTTCTTCATGCCAATGAGAGCGAGAGAGACCCAGAAATAGAGGGAGAGACAGGGAGAGAGCAGAAGAGTGTGAGGGGCGTAAGCTGCGTCCTTTGCCTGCTCTCAGTTGCTGAGCGCCCGTTCAAAACACAAACGGAATGATAATGATGTGCGTTAAAAAATACATAAAGACACATCAGCATAAGAAAGGGAATAGAGACAGCACTTGGAGAGGGGGTGGGTGGCAGCAAGTAGCTGGCAATATGGGGGAGAGGGATTGGGGGTTAGTGGTGGGGGGTTGAAGGGGCGACAACAAACATGGCGCCTCAACCAAAGTCAAACAAGTGTCTGCTCTCCGCCCGCGCTGTCTGCTCCGATTTTTATTTATAACCGAAAATTTCGTAAGCTTTGCTATATGGATACTTTTCCATGCATGTGTGTGTGTGGGTGCGGGTGAGTGTGTGGCACTGTGCGTGTAGGATATACACGGGAAATGCCTTAACACAATTACAATAACTTTTACATGAAAAGTGGAACAATAAACCAAACCAAACTCAACTCAACTGAACTGAACCAAGCCAATGGCGTCGTTGACACCACAGGCGGCGCCCAAATGTCCAATTGTCCCTTTTTTCCTCTCCTCGCTCCCCGGTGTCCTCCGTGTCCTGACTGCTCAACCGACAACAACACGCGCGCTGCTCACTTCCGGCTCCACTCATATGTTGTGCGTGTGTATGTGTGGTGTGTGAAGTGAAGCGGCAGCCGTCGGCAAATGTTTCATAAACAACAACAAAACAGTTATTAAATGAAATTACAACAAGACGCGCAACACGCAGCCACATTTATTGCGCTGCAGCTGATTAGATAGGGCAGTTGAGTTTCAACAGCAGAAGAGTGAATAATGAAAGCGGAAGCAATGCCCCGAATTGAGAAGCTATTCAAACATAAAAACATTGACAAACAAATTTTCAAAATTAAATGAATGTCCTGTATTCAGATAAATGAATTGGCCAAAGAGCACTATTTTATATTGTTAATGCTCTCTCATTTTGATGGTTAACTGTCCAATTTACTTTCACTAAATATTTTCAAAAAACAAACCATAGAAATGAAAATATATTTAAATTAAATAGATAATACACCTATATTCAATTAGTATCTAGTTCTACTTCCTTTCTTGAAAATAAACAACAAATGAAAATATGTACTTACATTGATGTGATGAGTGCCAAATAATGGCCGTCTGGCCACTTTATTTATACCGTTTTTGGGCATTCATATCAGATTTACATATTACAATTACACTCTACAATTACTTAGATAAATTTTCATCTTTATCTTATCTTGGGTTGTTTTCCTTGGTAGGGTACATTTCCCATATTTTATTATCTGGACTCAAGACTGCAATTTGTGTCTTAAATACTTATGTCTAGTCTGGACTATCTAGTATTTCTATTTACCCAATGTCTATCTTTTATTATCTGTTTAATGAGCCTATCTCAATACAATGTCTAGGCTCACTGCCAGACTTATTAATGTTTAATAACTATATGCAAATTTAAATTAAAATCCGAACTATTATAAATTATTTAATATTGTTTTCAAGTTTAATATTGAAAATATAACAATTTAATTTCTAAATTAAAATAAAATAATTTTTATAATAATTGTCAATTTGTTTTTTCAAAATTTACAATTTTTTATCAATTTGCTCAGTAAAAATTTACTTAAACTGAAATACCTATCTGATAGTAGAGAAATAGTCAATAGGCGGAGAAGCTTTATGGTCTGGGTGGCCCCACACACACACAAGGACAGAGGCGTTGCGCAGCCTTTTATTAATTTAGGTTAGTGACTTAAGTTTAGCATTTGCCGCAATTAACTTAATTAGAAATGCATTTTGTGTGAAGCCAAGAAGCAAAAACGAGTCAATACAAAGGTTCTCGAGTATATATATATATGTATTCGTGTGTGTGTGTGTGTGTAACTTTAACTGTGAACAGTTGGTTAGCGAGTCGGAGCAAAAGAAGTTGGCATTACGACGCCATAAAACATTTGTGTTATACAAAAGCACATGTGTACATACAAAAGCACGCACTGTGTATGCGTGTGTCTGTGTGTGAGTGTGGTTTATTGGCTATTATGACAACAAATGTACTAAGCTACGAAACATATTTATTAAAAGCCTTTGCTCGATTAACTAAATGCGTTTTAGCACTGTGACAACGTGGCGTATGCGTAATGTCCATTGAAAGCATTCGATTAGTGTTATGAGTGTGGGCGGGGCACTTGAGTGCGGGTGCAAATGCGTTAAGCAGTCATGCGAATTATTCACAAGCGTTCACAAATAAAAAACAAATCAAACTGAAGAAGAATCAGCCATAAAACAACACAGAAAATTCAACACGTATGCAGAGTCTCAAGCCGGTTTCTTAGCTTTGCAGTTTGTCAGCTGTCGTTTTTTACTGTTTGTTTTGTTAAGCATTTCTTGAAATAACTAAATATTATGTGTTTTTTTATTTTTGATTTTTAGAGTCTCCCACGCATGGCCCAAACACCACAGGCTCTCTTATATTCTGCAAATATTCATTGGCAACACATTTTGGTATTTGGAAATTTTTTATTTTATTTTATTTTAGATTTCGTTATAGATTTATACATATGTATATGGTTGTATATATTTTAAATTTAGTTTCGCACATTTGTCATCTGGTTTTATTTGCTAAAAATTAGCAATACATCTACTTATTAGACCGCAGATCTTTTATGTTTTTGCTAAGTCAGTAACTGTCTGAATGTAGACAGATATTATGTAATCGTAATAATAATTTGCTGACAATTCTGTAACTGTTAATTAAACTAATAATAAATTAACTTGTCTATAATTATATACGTGTGCAAAAACAATTATGGAATGTAAAAGTATTAACATAAATAAATAAAGTTGCTCAGAGAACAAAAGTAAGCCCAGCGAGGTTAATGATTGATGAACAACTCTCTGGCCAATGGGCCAGTCTTCTTTATTTATACCCATTTCTGGGATATGTATATGATCATTTACATTATGGTACTCATCTGTGTTTATGTACAGCTAAACTATTTACTAACATTTGCTTATGTTTCTCTGCTATCAACATTCTAGGTTTATGTGCTCTGATTACTTAGGTCAAGTGTGAAACATTATCTGCTGCAAGACCCAAACGATTGTGGTCTGCCGCTGTTGATATACTATGATATTGCAGCTAGAAATCTACGTTATCGTCTTGTAGTTTTACATATTTCTTATACATATGCTTACTTCCTTATTTCCATACTTGAACATATTGTGACGGTTATAATATATGTCTTATATTCTATGTTCGTGCTTGAACATCTTGCAAAGGGCCACCAAAAGTTGCATATGCTATTTTAATGTACTTTTAAATATATCTTATATTCTATGTTCATGCTTGAACAAAAGTTGAATTTCTTTTAATAAAACATCACAAAGGCAGAGGTAAGTTCATTTATTTCGATTCAAATTAGATTGAAACTTTAAGTACTACTTATAAAGTAGAGCTAAAGAAATTTACATTGAATTTAGTTCTTTTTGGACCCTGTACTTTAAAAAAGTACAAAAGGGTCTATTAAGATTGTGCAAGTCCGAAATGTATGTAACAGTAAGAAGGAGGCGTGGCAGACCCCATAAAGTATATATATTCTTGATCAGGACGACGAGCTGAGTCGATCTAGCCATGTCCGTCTGTCAGTCTGTCAGTCCGTCCGTCCGTCTGTCCGTCTGTATGAACACCTAGAAACTGTAAGAGCTAGAAACATCATATTTGGCAGTTAGATGCCCCTATAGTGCAAGCAGATCAAGTTTGTGTTAGATTTTTGATACCTCCCCCTCTCCACCAAAAACAGCGAAAAACTGCCACACCCACAATTTCAAATATTCAAACTTTTGGCATACGATAATCTAATGATAATCTCTATCTGTGCTGTGAATTGTGGCTCAATCGGATAATAAACACCGGAGATATTCAAGATTCAATTTCCTGTACTAGGTAAGGGAGGAGCAGCGCGAGTGTGGTTGCATGCGACTTTACGATATGTGTGCATGTGTGAGTGTTCGTTAGCGTGTGTGTACGAAGGAAAGTACAGGTTCTCCTACTGTCGGTTGAATCCGACTGTAGCTTTTCGAGTTTTTTTTATTTATTTTTAACACACAGCTATGAAACCGGTTCAGAGCTATATAACTCCGGAGTCGAATCCCTCCGAAGAATTGCATCTTTGCCAGCGTGCTCAGTGCAGATGTACCCAGAGCCCTAAAGTTTGCCAGCGGAGAAGAGTAGAAAAAATAGATCGACAACACACCACTAGACTGACTCCAGCGAGACTCTCCAGAACTTCGAGGATATTGGATTTGGTGGTGAAATGAAAACTTTGGAGAGAGGTACAAGGACATCAACACAAGTTTGAATAGATAGCCGCACCAAGATTGGCCGGTGAACCTTGTTTCGGACTTCCTGTAGTCCAGCAGAGGTCTACCATATTTTTTCCGATTATATATCATGGATAAATATAGATAAAGAATATTATTTCTTAAAACGAACACCCCTGCAAACACCTCACTATCCATATACATTGATGCAAGTAAGCCAATACGATGTTCTAAACAAAAGAGATGTATTCGCCATGGTAGGTACTGTAGGTATGAACCTCAAACGATGTAAGAAATTTAGGTATAAAGAGTCAGTACCTTCTTATCTTGACATTCACAATATACTCTCATTGCAGACCTGGGCTAAAGAAACAATAAAACCTGAAATGAATGAATATCTAAATCAAACAGTTAACCCTGGCAGCTGACAGTTTTAGTTATCAGCAAGGATATAGTAAAATACCTGATGCCCACCATTGTCTTCCTCCAAAATTTTAAAGGACATGGACAAATCCTGTGTTACGGACGTTACACTCGTACGCAAATTTGCGTATTAATGTTGGAACATCCCTATTCCTATCAAAAATATCATCAAAAGAAAATACTGTTTAAGTATTATTTAGTACATATAGTTGGTCACAGTGGAACGTTCGTTCCTTCTTATTGCTTGATACTTAGCAGAGTGTACATGTCGTGTTGGAGGATCTATTTCAGTTTTCCAACAATTAGAATTGACACGTTTTACATTTGTTAATTTTCATGAAATTTTTGCAAAATGCAGTTCTTTTGTAATACTTTTAAACCTATTTAAAAAAAATGAAGTTAAACTGTTTTTGAAAAGAACTTGCTTAAGGTTCCGTTATGACCGTTACTAAAAATGGAAGACGACCTTGCTCTTGCACATTTTTTAATGAACTTTTCATTGTAAACAAAAAAGTCCAAATACAATAAACTAAGTGCCATATGAGACCGTATCTATGCAGCTTAGAAAAGAAGGATAACTATTCCTTTTACAAAAAATCCATGTATTTGAACATTTTTTTAACATTGTAAATAGAAATTTATTACTTACAACAAAATTATACAACATTTCATTACTATTATATTTGCTGATATTTATTTAACTGTTTATCTTAAATATACTCAATAGAGGAAATTTTTTTGGTTTTATTTGCATTTGATAATTAATTAATTAATACGAAAATATTTGTTACCACGAACGATTATAATTATAACGAAGCTTTAAAAAACTCTGAGAGAGAGATTTACTTAAAGCTTTCTAACTGAAAATGCAATTTGTAAATATTGCCTTAGCTTTTAATTTTCAGATATTATTTTAGGTTTGAAAAAAATTTATATTTTGTTATTTTAACAAATATTTTGTTACTTTCAGGTGAATTTTTTTGGATTCTCGGCAAACCAATAGCAATTTAAAACATACATTCAGATTCAGTTGGTGCAAATCCATTATAAACACCATCCAGCTCACAATTATAAACCAATTTGTTTGATCATACATGCCGTTACGGAGGTGAACCCAGCAGAACCCATAAAGTACATATATATTCTTGATCAGGACGACGAGCTGAGTCGATATAGCCATGTCCGTCTGTCCGTCTGTCTGTCTGTCCGTATGAATCCTATATTGTAGGCAGATCAAGTTTGTGTTAGATTTTAGACACCTCCCACCCCTACCCCAAAAACCGCGAAAAACCACCACACCCACAGATACAAACTTGTGCTTTGGCATACTATAATTTTATGAAAATCTTTATATGTTCAGTGAATTGTGGCTCAATCGGATAATAAACACCGGAGATATTCAAGATTCAATTCCCTGTACTAGGTAAGGGGGGAGCAGCGCCCTGCATAGCAAGGCCAAGGCATTTAATTATTAATTAAATAATTGAAAGTGAATGAATATGGGTATTTGTATGCAAAAGCGCTGAATTTTGATCAGTTCATCAATGCAACAACTAATAAACTAATAAAGGAATGTATTTATAACTATTTATATATGTATATACATATTTGTGCAAAATACATTATTGAATTTTGCACTATTTATTTAAAAAAGAGTTGATTATAAGGAACTAAAATATTACAGAGCCTAATAAGCACAACAGATTTCGAATTGAATCGGATTCATAAGAGTTGTAGGCATACTTCCTATTTAACAAATTCACAGCCTAATACATTTTCTCTACACTTTGCATATCGCTTACTGATACCCAATAAACCTAACACATTACCAGCAGACCCAAATTCCTAGACTTGGAATAACAAACACACTTAAACTGCTAAGAGGTTTTCATTTGATAATTACTTTATAGACTGGGTCAGTTGATGAACGTGTCCATAGAAGTCAAGTGTGTGCATGATGGAGTAGTGGACAAAGGGGAAGGAGGGAAAACAATAGCAACTTGTGCTCCCCCGCATGGTATGGCATGCTGGCCTTATGCGTGGAGCATTTTGGCAGCAGTCGCTGAATTAGCATAACTTGTCATAAGTTGAAAAATCTCATTAGGCAAAGTTTGTTGGCCAAGTTGTTGTATTTTTTTTTTTTTTTTTTTTTTTGGCCGGCTCTTCGCTCTTGTTTGTCTCCATTGGAACGTTGATCATTTTTCGAAATTAACATTTATGGTCCATCGAAAGCTGCTGCTGTTGCTCTGGCTGATATTCGATAGACAGAGGTTCCGCTTTAGATTCCCTTCACTTTACGGCTGCAGCGAATACTTGGCATTGTTATTGTTATTGTATTTGGCTTGAGGCCAATTAATTTGCATATATAAACAGTCAGAAGATGAAATACAGCCTGGCTGTCTTCAGTCACAGTCAGAGCCCCAGTCACAGTTACAGTTAGAGTTAGAGTTTCGGCATAAGTTTCAGTATTATCTTGAGCTTCAGTTTCGATTTTAATGGATATTTTACAGGCCACATTTCGACTTCATGCTCTTTGGGGATTGAATGCTGTTGCTCATAAAACATCAAATGAAACCGTTCGTTGTGGGCGTCGCATTAACTTAAACGATATCGATTAATTTGCATTTGCCTTTTACAAAAGTTTTGCATTTTTTGCGTAATTAAAACCGCTAAAAGTGCCACGCCCAAGTCATACCCTCTCTTCCCGCTACTATAAACTCTAAAAAAAATATGGGGAAAGAGCAACAACAAACACAGGACCAGGATTTCAGAATGTCTGGCAAAAAGTTGCCGAGCCAAGAGCTAAAGAAGAAAGAAGTCAACGCTCAAGAGGACAAAGTTTTATGCCCAAAGTAATAGGCATAGGACTGAGTCAAGAGACTAGAGGAATGTACAACTGTAAGTACAGTAGTGTGGGTTCCGGTGGGTTCTATACGCTATACGGAATATGAAGCACTCGTAAGTAGCATTTAACAGGCGACTTATGGCCACTGGCAATGGCCAGCTGGCTGTCTGGGCCCCCAGAGCCACAGACTGGAGCAAACAAACCAGCCATGAAACCCCTCAAAAAGTTTTCCAAGTAAACCCACCCACTACTCAACTGTCCAGCCTTAAGGAAACGCAAATTGTGCTGCATACTTGCCGGCGTAAGCAAATTTCAAATTTGACAGTACTAAAGTTTCAACTTCAATCGAAAACAAGAATCTGTAAACTGAATAATATAATGATTTTATTGTTAAATATTAATAGGTGTATTTAAGAATTGGGATCAATAAGCAAAGCAGGTTGTTAGTTAACGTATAATAACAGTATCAGATAATCCAAATAATTCTAGAAACATTTTATGTAAAATCTCATAAGCATGGCAGATGGTTTTTTGTATACTAGGTCAAATGTTCAAATTTGGACTTTTTAGTCTATTTTTTATAAAATACTAATAAATAAATTGGTTTAATTCATTTAAAAAAAATGTCTGCTGGCTGCCCCATGTAAACATAACTGTTGGAATGTAAACACAGCTCTGACCAAACATTACATAAACTTTGAGTGTACATAGGAAAAGGTAAAGCAGATAAAACTGTATATATTATATATGTTTTATATATGTATATACCTATACATTAAGCATGTTGGGTATGTATTCCATTTTCAAGCTTTCTGCTGTCGGCAGCATGAAAATTTTATTTAGTTTCTTTAGCAAAAAAGAAACTTCTTTGGTTTTGCCTTTAAATTTGTCTGGATTTGTTGTAATTGCTGAAGCTTTTGTTGTTGTAGTTGGGGGTTCTTTACAGGGAGCAAAGCGTTGCAATTCCCAGCAGAAAGTTTGTCTGTATTTTGGAAGAAAACTTTCGAGTCGACTTCCATCTTACTGCTGCTGCTGCTACTGATGCTCCTGATGCTGCTGCTGCTGGTGTTTTTTGTCATATTAACAGCAGTCGCTTTGGCGCCATGGGTAGAGTGAGTTGAAAGTGATGGCAGCTGGAGGTACTACTATGTAGTTTCATCTTCAAGTATTTGCTTTTCGAGCATTATTGCAAAGTTTTCTGTTTTCTGCTTTGTTTTTCTCTCTCCATGAACTATTTTGCCTGCTCGGGAGTTTGCCACTTCATCAACCCGGCCGAGAATTGATCACATTATTGACATTTCTAATGTTGCGTCACATGAAAGGGTATTGATGTTAAAGCCAAAAGCATTAACTTGACGCAATTCGTGGACTATGTGCATCAGACAGCAATACCAATGTTGCAAGCAATTTTCTAGCTCAATTTTTGCCACTGGCAGCGCACTTAGCTGCTGTTGTTGGTGAGTGCATTGGCGTCTGTTATCCTACTACACACACACAAACATATTCCTAAATATATACATACATACATTCATGTATAAGTGCAGTCGAATGAATCCAGAGACAACTTCCTTGGCTGGCTGGCGTTCATCCCAAAATGTAGAAGTCTTTTTGTTGCCCTGGCATGTGAATGTACTTCAAGCGTTTCCGGTGCACATTACGAAGGCGATGACTACGTCGCCATTGTTGGAAAACAGAGACACTCACACACACACACACACATACATATACATATATGTATATACTTATGTATGTGCTAGCTAACAGCAGACTAAACTTTGCGCTTTCTGCACTGCAACTGCAAAAAATTATCAATTTAATTTTGTAACTGAACTTCCGTTCGTTGCTGTTAGCTGATACGCCCACAGCGCCCACATCCCTCCTCTAGATAACTGCCCCTTCTACTCTCTCTTGTGCCGTTGCAATTTCTCTTGACTCCTTGCTGAACTGTTTCTTTTGCACTCGCTTTTCTCGCATTTTCCGCCATGCACAATGTTGACACTAGAGCGCTGCCTTTTTGCTTGCATTCAACTTCTACAACAAGTCACAATTCTCCTCCCCCACCCCCTCACCGGTAAGCCTCTAAAGTGTCTGTGTATGTGTAAGTGTTAGCGCTGGTTGTGTGTGAGTGTGAAATTCGCAGCATTTCTTGCTACACGCTGCCAGGCTGCCAGGCTGCCAATGCAAAGTATACGCAATATGCGAAAATTACGTATACGCCGTGCTGGCAAATATGTTTTTCGTTTTGCTCCCCTTTCTCTCTTCTCCTTGCAAAGCATCTATTAAAAATGCATGGAGCGAATGCAGCGAGTGGTGAGTTTTGCCCCCATTAGTTTGCCTGTGTCAGAGACTGGCAACTGAAAATTAAAAGTAATTTTTACTCCTTGTCTGCATTCTTTACTCAGTCAAGCTGGTAGCTCGCTTATTCCTAAAACTTGGCTACTTAAATACGATCTTTAGCACAATCAGCAGTTGTGAAATTCAATGCTGCGCCTCAACAGAATCTGCAAATTCAATATATTAATACAACAAGAAATTTGAATTGTTAGGCAGATGCAATCGACCAGATATTAGAATAGGATTGTAATCGAGCATACTATTGAAATTTTGTATATCGAATATTTTTATTTAATTTGAAATTAAAGAAAAAACAACGAACTTCATATTCTAATAGTCAAAATAACAATAAGTTTGAATCGATTTTATTTCAACTCTACCTGTTCCAGTTCTCTACCCACTTATTATTGTCTTATACTCGTAACTATTCGATAATAAATGTTGTTGTTATTTGTGCTTGCAAAACCGAAAACATAATTGATTCAAATATATAAAATACCTGCATCAGCTGCAACGAGGATCAGCAGACTAAAGAGTTTGTACTAGCGCTTTCCATTTTGAGTCGATCTAACCTTATAAATATTTGCGAAGCTTTGCCTTCTTAAAATAAATATGACTTCAATTATCGAATAAAATGATTGCTTATACTCGCAAATTAGTTTTTAAATTACATATTTCATTCAATTTACAAACATATTTGAAACAATCAGGCATGCTCCGGTTTTTACTTATTTTAAGTGCTTTACTTTTTTCACTTTTTTCTCATATCGAAACGTATGGCATACGATATACTTTAGTGAATATCGATAAAAACAGCTGTTTAATTGTATTAATGAATTCGACTTGTTTTTTTGTTTTATGTTTGTCAAAAGGAATCCAGTGGCTCTAAAACTGTATATGCTAAGAACATTTTTGTAAATTTGCGGGGAAGGGGGATGAGATATCAAATTAAAAACATAAACACACGGCCACACTGAGCGCATGCATGCTGCGGTTTAATAAACCCTTTTGTACATTTTTAAAGTACAGGGTTTAACACAAGAAAAAACCCATTTACATATTTTTCACAAGTTGCCTGATCTGCCGATTTGACCTTGTAAAATTTAGGAGCTTTTTTTTAATCTAAATTTTATGAAAGAAACATTTTTGTAATCCCATTATAGTTTGGGTACCTTAATGATGGGTCAAAAATCTCTATTGAACACTGGCACATAAAAATTTCTGCAAACTTTTGAAAAATTTATTTATTTAAATTAATGATAATTGGTGATATAAAAAATATAAAAATATAATTAAAAACGAAATTGAATTGAAAAAAATATAATTGAACCAGAAAGAACGAATCCCGAAAAAAAGGGTTTTTGTCTCAACATAAATTTTTAAATGGATTCCCTTTTAATATTTGGTTATTTTTAGATTTTCTGGCCATAGTTCTTATACATACATGAATAATTTTACAAATATAGTATGCTACCGAATTTTCTTCTTAAAGTTTCGTATATTTTAAGAAGCCATTGTGGAAACACTAGAAGATCAACTTTATTGTTCAATTATTTATTCTCATGTGTTTGGTCCTCCTGAATATAAACACAATCCAATAAGATATTTTCCAATTGTTTTTAATGCATTACGTTTTCGTTGCGTTCAATCATAAAATCCTAAAAGTAAAAACGCCATCTACTACATTTGTCAAACTTTTACAAGTGATTCTCAGGCTTTTTCGTAAAACTTGGGCTACTACATTTGACACATATGTGTGAATTATTTCAATCAAGAAGGAAGTGCACTGTACTTGCTCACAACAGAGATCGTGTAAATTTGCACGTCTACACCAATACATAACTAAATGAATACCCTAAATATAGTTATCTGTTAAGTACTCCTACGGTGATTTTTAATATATCCCTTCCATCCCCCAGAAACCGAAAAAAGTGGTGTAATTGCGGGTATGTATGTAATATATCAAATTATAATCAGACAGAGATACGAATCCATTTAAAGTAATTTACTTAAAATTATTAAAAATTAAATATAGTTGATCTGTTGATTGTTGTCGATGTTGTATGTAGACTCTGCTTTGAAGACGGCGAAAGATCTATACACAAACATGGAAACTGCCCGCCATTCAGTTGACTAAGCCTTTTGATTCGTATAAAATGGCAATAAAATTTAATTAAAAATCTATAATAATCTGTATAATGAACCTATCTCTTACGTTTAAATATACTTCTGCATATCGATATTAGCATTCAAACTAACTTATGCTAATTTACTGCCGAGTGAACTACATATAATTATATCCACTGATTATTTAGTTAAATATCATAACTTTTGATGTATAGTAGTTGTAGTAGTAGTCAAAAATTAGTAGTTTTTTTTTGTTGTTTGTTTTTGTTGTGAATGGTTCCTTTTGCAGATCATTTTATGCTTCAACAATTCTGATAATATAATATGTACTCCATCATTATCCTATGCATTTATGGCTGCGTTGTTGGCATCCAAAGCTTTAGCCCAGTTTTAGACTGTACTTAAATTTCCCAAGCGTTTTATGGCATTTACTCTAGATGATGCTGCTGCTGCTGCTGCACTTCAAAAGTCGCCTGAGCAGAGACAAGTTTCATTTTTCATTTATGGTGTTGGGTGAATTTTACTGCTGCAATTTGAAAATTTCGCTATTTCAAGCGTTATAGCCTGTGCTGTGCCTTTGCTTTCGTTTTATGAGCTCTCCAGGTGGATGCTGTCCTACAACAGCAACAACTACAACAATAATGAAAACTCTAGCATGAGCGACAGCAACTAGAGCAACAACAATGAAAAGCTGCTCTGCACGCAACGACATCAACGCAAGATTTTTAAAACCCACAGCATAAAACATCAGCTAGCAGAAACTGCTGCCAGTTACTCCCTCCCCCATCGTTCCCCTCCATTACGGAATCCAACACTCTAACCCACTTACCCCCGCCCTCTTTTTGCACATGCTATGTTGCTGCTCCGCCAGCCCTGCCCGCTTCTTTTGCCCCCTTTTGGCTTCTGTTTCTGCGTCTACTTTACGAGCACTGAATACGAAATGTGTTTTTTGGGAGCACAGACGACGCCACAGTACCCCCTTATCTTTAACTCTGCTTTAACAAATTCACTGCTTGCCCCGCTTACCGCTCCCCAGCCACAACTCACAGTCCCCAGTTTCACTCCCCTTTCCCTATTTTCCCTTTTTTCAACTGGTACTTTACGGACTTCGTTTGCCGCGTGAAATTGCCACTTGCTATACGCGCTTCTCGCCTGTTCAACTTGGCCTCCGTCACCGCGTCGACGTTGCAGAGGGCACTGTTGGTTAACGCCAACATAGACACGCCCCCGACCACACTCTCAGCCCCCACCTACCCCTACCACTGCGAATCCAATGAGAGGCTGGCTTACATATAAAGTTTATTTCATTTTCGCGCACGTTGCGTTAGCGTTGGCGCTGTCACTGTACCCCTCCCTACCCCCGGCCAACATCCTGTCCCAACTGAAACCCCAACCCAACTTCTCACTCTTCCTTTACACTTCTTGTTGTCTCCTCCATAGCTGGAAAACAAAGCCAACGAAATGGCAGCGTCATCGTAAAAAGAGTCAGATGGAAAAAGTATACTGAACTGAAATCATTTTCACCATCAAATCCTGCAGCCCCAGTGCACTGTGAGAAGAATACGGAGGGGGAACCGTAAATAGTGTGGTGGGCGTGGTTCGTGGAAAGGCAGCTGCATAAAATGCAAGGCAAGTTTTCTTTTCTATTTGGTCGGGTGCGTGTTGCATGAGTTTCGTTTTTGTAGCATACTTCTATGGGCAGGCAAAAGGCAGAAATATGAAGCACAACAGGGAAAGAGGGACAGCGAAATAGAGAGCGAAAAAAGGAGGTGGATTTGAACGTTTATCGTGATACGATCCCATGAAAATACTCACTCGCAACTCTCTTGAGAGCTCCACATTTAACCAACATGCAACCAACAATGAATGAAGCAACAAAATATATCAAATCCATGCGAAACAATACAAAAAAAATTCATGTAAATAAAAGAACAGGAAGCAAGAGTAACAAATATACTCGCCTGCCAACAGGCGGACAGAGCCGACAGACAGACAACGGCAGCAACACAATGAACCTCAACAAAAATACACAAATTCTGAAATAAATATAATTATACATAGCATAAAGTCGAATTTTAAATACTCTAATTGAAAAATATGAATAAAATCGGTAAATATAATTAAAATATTCACAAATTTTCATGTCGTTTATTTTAAAGTATAACCACAATATTTTTGATATTATGTATATATTATTGATGCATTATCCTTTTATTTTTTTTAAAACTCATCTATTTTAGTACTAGTATATAATTTCTGTTAAATATATTGTATATAAAGAAATAATTAATATAGTGCAGGGTAATTTACAAAAAAACGAATTGTTAATTTAGGTATTAAAATCAAAATAATAATACATTTTTTTTAATAATTTAGGAATATGTTGATTTAACTGGCTCGACGTAATAAGCTTACAAATTAGTAATAACAGGTCACTAACCTCCTAAAGTAGTAGTAGATGTTACAGCAAGCCCCAATATTTTATGAATAGGTTAATTTTTTTAAATTAATTATATAATATCTAAAAGACGATACACAGAAAAAAGGTTTAAATAATTTTAGTTCCTCGAGCTTAATTGTAACCGAAAACGTACTTAAAATTTCAAGTACTAAGTTTACATCATTTTACTTAAATCAAGCAATATACGCAAATAAACAAGCAGGTGTACTTAAAATTGACAAATTAATGCACTCTTACCTTGAGTAAGTAAGGATTACTTGAATTCCAGATTTCTGGACCAAAAGTCTGAGTTGTTATCGAACGGTGAAGCGCAAGCAAGAGGCAAGGCGATTCTCAGCTGGAGAAGCAAATTTCCAAATAGTAAACAATTTGATAAAGACAGTAATTTACTATAAAAATAAATTAAAATCTAAGAATGTACATAATTAAAATTTTACATATAATATGTATATACATAACCATAAAAAGAAATCACAGATTGAGAAAAACTTGAACTAAAACTTAAAACGTACTTAAATTAAGTAATATGTACTCGGTATTAGAAAGTCCGGGGTAAGCTCACCTCTAACCGCTGCGCACTGATTTCAGTACAGATTGCTTGATTTAATTCTTCTATGTATTTGTGTACCTAGAGTCTTACTTCAAATTTGTAATAATAGTAAAAGTAAATAATAATCATTAAATCTTTAATTATATAATTAGATGCTAATTAACAAAAGTTTCAAAATGAATGATAAACCCATAAGAAAGCTATTTAAATCAGTTTAATATCTAGATCGATTACCTTCCATCACTTTAACTTGTAGACATTCGATACTGATCTGAGAAACTTTTTGCTAACTACCAACCACAATTTCCCATAGCAAACACACACAGACCATTCCCCAAATTCCTACAAATAGACACACAAACATACAGTGAGAGAAGAGAAAATAAAAACTAGAATCTCATTGGGAAAAAAATAAAAGTAAACACCACAGCAGAAGTGGAAAGAGAAGCCAAAGCCAAAAGTTGTGGACGAACAGCAACAACAGCAACATCTACTATTACTACAACAACTGTTAAAAAAGGCAACATTGGAGTGGCTAACAAAACGACAGTAGAAAAGAAATGCTCGTTTAGTATATAGCGTATAGCGAAGGAGAAGTGATGCAAGAGTGCGAACCCAAGTGTGAGTGTGCGGCAGAGCTAGAGCCGAGAAATGTTTTTGTATGTATTGTACCACTGGGGCATTATAGCGTTATCCTTCTGGTTATGTTTCCGCTTGCCAGCCAGCACTGTGGAGCGGCTGGAGGAGAAAGCACAGGGAAATACAACAACAATGCCTGACTGACTGACTGCCAAGAGACACACACACTCCCACACCTACACACAGACTCACTTACATATACACCCCACGAATACCAACACCCAAGCTAGCTTTTTTTATAGCAAAGGAGCAACATGAAGGAGGCAAGGCAAAAAGCGAGAAACGCGTGGAAAGCGTGGCACGAGTGCAACTTATTTTTATGAGCCAACACAGAGACATATTTATATATACATACACACACATACATACGTTTATATGTATGCTGCTGCTGCTGCTGCTGCTGGCAAGCTCATAAAATTTATAACACAACGTCCTTGCCGCTGCTGCGGCTTTAGCTGCCTGTGTCTGTGTGTGCGACTTATGTTTGAGTTTGTCAGTTCCTCTTGCTCTCTTTATACATACATACACATACATTTTTATTTGAGTGACTGTGTGAGTGTGTGTGTGTGTGTTTTGGCGGCTTCGTTTGCTTTTTCATAGCATTTTATGCGCTTGCTGCTTGTTGTTCTTGCCTTTGGCTGCGCTTGTTAAAGAAGATTTACCAAAATGTCTTAGCAAAGAGCACAGAGAATGTGATAGACATATATAGAGAGAGGGAGCGAGGGAATAAGATGGAGGGCGAGATGGAAGAGAGCATAAGCAGGCCGCCCACAATGCCACCCACTTAAATGCTAAGTGGCGCATTGGGCGAGCAGCAGTTGCGCGTCGAGCTGAATAGAAGGGGGAGTGAGCTAAGCACCTGTCGCCCCCACTGAATGTCTGTATACATACACATGTTCGTATGTATTTAGGTGGGTGTGTGTGGGTGTGTGTTCGAGCGAGGGTGTATGGTTGCTTAATAATGCATACTTATGAATTTCTCACTCAAATAATATAACAGGCAATAGATTTTCAGCGAATGTAGAAATGTGTGCACGTCATAGGAAAATCGCTTAAGATAATTCAAAATGCACTGACTTTCATCTAAGATACAAAAGAAAAATCATGGTATAAAATGATAATCAACTTGGTAGCAATGCAAAGAAAAATCACCAATGTCAGATATCAATCAAAAATGCAAAATAAACGAAAATTAGATTAAAGAAAAATGGCATGAAGTTAAATGAATAAAATCAGTAATCAATAAGATAACTAGCCAGAATTTAAATTAAATAATCAAAATACTTATAATAATCAAATTATGAAAATTAATTTGGGTAACTTCAATTAATAAAATTTATTGGATAAATTAAATAAAACCGAAGAAGGCAATTCTAAACAAATTTAAAAACTATAATGAATTTTAAATTAAATCTTTAAAAGTATATTTAAATAACAAAAAGCCCGGAAGCTACAGTCGGACGCAACTGATAGCAGGAGACCCTGCACTTTTTTTCCTTGGGTGTCAATAACAGCAGCAGCATATACAAACTTATAAATACAAATACAAATACTAACCAATACTCACACATACAGCCCGAACGGCTGTGTATACTGCGACTTCCCCTCCTCCTGCCCAATGCCTAGTTGAAAAAAATTGATTATCCAATATCTCCAGTATTTATTATCCGATTTGACTGTAAATCGCACCAGACATTTGATGCATCTTAAACTTTAGAAAAACTAAAACTGTACCTGCTGAGAATATTTTTGCAAATTTGAGGGGGAAGGGGATGAGATATCAAAAGACAGAACCTGACCTGCTTATATAGTACACGGACCTTTCAAAAATGTAACTAAGTCTAACTAACAAATTTATTATTAGTTATAATTTGATGTTTTTGAGAAATATCTTCTTTTGCGGTTTTTAAATATTCTTACTTTTTACATCCAAGTAATTAAATTCAAATTTACCATAAGTATTTCAGTTCTAAATATGTTTAATTTTATTTCATATACCGACACAAATTCATTATAAGCATATCTGGACCGAAATAGGGCCATCGTTGTGAGAACTTGGCAAGTTCATTATACAACCTACCATAAAATGTTGCAGGCGTAAAGAGAAACTATGAAAAGTCGTGCATAGTAACGTTGGGTATATCAGTCAGAACAAGCAAAGAGTCAACAGAGTCAAGTGTCAGACAAACAACAACACAGACACGTTCACATATGCCATGAATACATACGAATATACATATAGATGTGGTATGTGATGTATGTGTGCGCATGTGTCTCTGTATATAAACAGAGAAAAGTTAAAAATTTGCTTACAAAATGCCAGGCGCACAGAAATTGAAGTTAAATGTACATATATAACTCAGCCGACGGAGGCCAAATGTGAAGGGAATGTGAAGTGGGAAATGGCAAGCGATCAACATGGCAGCATATCCTTACAAACATACACTGACTAGCACAGGGCATGCAGAGGACACGCACGCACACTTGTGTACATACATACATACATAGATACACTTGGGTGGTTACATACTGTTGAGCAGCACTGTGTTTTGAATGCCATAAGGCTTTTGTGCGTTTTGTATGCGGATTTTGTGTGCGATTTGCGGGTCATGATGGCAATAAAAGCTGACCCTCGTTACCAACTAACTTTGCCAGTCCCCACCAGTAGTCCTCAAACACTACTCAGGCTAAAGTAGCTGCAAAAGGTTAAACACTTGCGCATGTGTGTGCGTGGGAGCATACTTAATACATCTCTGGGGAGAATTACAGGAAAGCAGTAAGCAGTTTGTTGCACGCTCAACTAGATACAGACAATACATATATATGTATAATTGTATTTGGTTAAATACATATAACTAATGAAGGAATCAACGAAATTTCTCAATCAGATCTGTCTGCTGGGCTGTCGCTGTACCTGTTAGCCATGCAAATGTTTGCCGTGTGTTTTAAATTTGGCGTGGCAACAGACTCCAACAACTGCATTGACAATGTCGGCTTTACCATCACACACACATGGATATACATATTTCTCTGTATGTTTGTATATGTATAGTGGAGCAGATCAACATTTACATATGCTGCACAACCGCCGACACTTTTCGGGGCTTGCAAAGGATGCTCACACACACACACACATTATGTATGCGCTGTGTATGTGCGTGTGTGTGTTGTGTAACACAGTTGATATACAAATCGTAACTGTCTGTTTAACACACGTGCATTGTGCCAGTCATGCTCCCTCACTCGACTTCCCACTACCACCCACTGGCTTACGTGCTCATATCTCGCTCGCTCAGTGTGTGCCTCCCGCTCCTGCTCTTAACTTGTGCGTGTGTGACTGTGTGTGTGTGTGTGTGTTTGCATAAATAGACAATGAGCAAACAGCTTGCACACTGAATGATAACGTAGGAGCAGCGGCAGCAACAGAAAGCGTAACGGTAGCCCCAACAGCAGCAGCAACAGCAACAAAAGTCTCCATTGTGTTATGTGGCAGGCAAAACAACAACAGCAACATCTAGAGAGGCAACATACTTACTTATACACAGCATCGCTTATAGGTATGTCACCAAGAGTTGCACAGTTCCACCCACAAACGTAACCCAATCTCACTCAACTCAAACCTGCCCCGCACACAAGCCAACTTTTACTACCTATCAACAGCATGAGTTCGACGAATTTTGACGAATTGTGTATACCCTACAATTATAAACAGTCGGACGCAACCGACAGTAGGAGACCCTGTACTTTGATTTGCCCTGGGCGTCGATAGTACTCACATACACATACACTTATACATACACCCATACACTTATACATACAAATATAGTCGCAAATACAAACAATAACCAATATTCCTACAGAAATTCATACTCACAATCAAAAACCACGCATATGCCCTAGTAGCCGCGTACACTGTGGCTTCCCCCAGCCACATGCCTACTACTGAAAATTGATTGTCCAATATCTCCGGTGTTTATTATTCGATTGGGCAAATCGCACCTAACATTCAAAACATCTAAAGCTTTATTCATACAAAAAAGGAATCCAATGACTCTAAAACTGTATATGCTAAGAACATTTTTGCAAATTTGAGGGGAGGGGGATGAGATATCAAATTAAAAACATAAACTTGGCCTGCCTATGTAATACACGAAGCAAACAAAAAAGAATTGAGTCTCTAACTCTTTTAGTTTCTGAGATCTCGGTGTTTATACGGACGGACGGACAGACGGACAGACAGACGGACATGGCTAGATCGACTCAGCTCGTCGTCCTGATCAAGAATATATACTTTGTGGGGTATGTATACACACATATGTATGTGTATCTGTATTTGAGTATGTACATATTATCGACTATTATCGACGCCCAGGGCAAATCAAAGTACAGGGTCTCCTACTGTCGGTTGCGTCCGACTGTAGCTTTCCCTGCTTTTTTAGCATAAAAAGTGGCAACAGACAGTAGAGCAACGTGCTCTCTGCCTTGGCGAATGCCCAACTTTTCACTCCTACTCCAACTTCTGTCAGATTTCGCATTGTCTTTCTTTTCTTTTTTTAAATTTTCATTTTCATAGATGCTGCTCTCTCATTCGCTCTCACTCTTTTCTTTTTTATTCATTTTCTTTTATTTTTTTTGCAGTTGTGCCATTTTGTGTGTGTGTGTATGTATGTGCCGAATGCTGTGGAAACTTTTTGGCATTTTTGCTGCGCTGCTTAAACTTTTATGCGCTGCTCGTATGTATGTGTGTGTGTGTGTGTGTTTATTTCCGTGCAAAATTGTATAAATGTTTTTTGGCAGCCTCTAAACGGCAGCACAGGAAGCATCACCAGCAAAAAAGACGACAACAACCGAGCGTACGAACAAAAACACACGAACGCCTGGCACAATTTGCGCCTCAGTATATGGGGAAGGTGAAGTGGGGAAGGCGAAGTGGGACAGTGAAGGGATATACTAGGCAGAGGAGGAGCAGGAGAGATGCTTGAGGTTGGGGCTTTATAGAACTGGGGGTGCTGGGCTGTTGGCTGGTTTGTTGGTTGGTTGGTTGACTGTGCTCGACGTCCTTCGCACAATGTGGCGTATGCGTAATAATTAATACGCTTGAATTCATTAGTTGAGCAGATTTTGCATGCCAAGGATGTACACGTACTACATATGCTCATACGTATATATGCGAATATCTGTGCTCGTGTGTGTGTGTGCGTATACTTTCAGTAGAGTACGGGTGAGTGAGGGTACACATAAGTATGAACGTATATGTAACTGTGTGAGCGTATAAAATCCTATACAAATGTTAAAGCTAATTTCAGAGGTTAGACAGATTAAATTTGAAAGGATTTCAGAATTCTTTTTTTTTAAGTAAATTGCAAATAAAAAATAGATATCTCTAACTGATGACACATGTTTTCTAATATTCATATAGTCACTCATATAACTATCAACTTTAGTATTATTGACTATATATAATTTGTAACATTCAATAACAATATGTATCAAGTAAAATATTAAAATAACAAAACATATGAGCAAGATTATTTCCAATCTTATTATTATAAAATACAAAAAATATAATATGAAATTATTTGGCATAAGTTTCCTGAATTTGCTCTCGTAATAGAATTTCCAGTTGACTGTAATCTGAAATATTCTTTTATGACATTTTATAGCACTTATTATTTCATTAAATAATCTCTTTGATCTATTATGCTCGCGGCATTCCCATTAGCCCCTCACTCAAAAATAATAGTAGCTGAAATACTCATATTACGCATACGCCCCGTTTAATACAGCCATAAGGTAAACATTTCCTCATTAACTTCAGCAGTCGCTACTCAACTTACTCTATCTCTTACTCTTACTATGCCGGCCGTGTTGTCTCTTTCGTTTATTTTATTCATTTCAGTGTTTTTGAGGGAGACCCCGCACAAACCTACATTGAAGGCGTTCGCAATGAAATTATTATTTAAATGAAAACAGCAACAAAATGACGGCAACAACAACAAGGACACCACAGTGACAATGCCAGGCACAACAACAACAACAACAAGAATAAGAGCGAAAATGTTAATAATTACATAAATAACAACTAAAAACAAAACGTCGGGCAAAATGTTTTAGGAAATGGGAATGAAAAATGAGTGAGAGAATTGTTACTCCCCTACATATTTATGCAGAGTTGGTATATGTGGGTGTGTGTGTGTGTGTATGTGTGTACAACAAATGACAAACGGCAGCGTCGTTAGTAGGAGGAGGGGGTGTCAGAGGTGGTTGTTCCATTGTGCGCCGATGACGATGGGCGACGCCAGCGCCAAAAGTGACAGCGCACAATATGTAATTATGTTTCATGCAAAGCGACATACATAACTGTAAATATATATCCCCCGTATACATATACACGGACAAAATTACCTACCAACACAGTATATATGTATATATAGCAAGAAATATGGCAAAGGATGCAAAAACGTTGACAATTTGTGTCGCGTTTTAAGCGCACGACAACCCAAGTCAAGGCAACAACAACTGCAAAGGAGGCGGCTGCCATTGTGAAGCTGGGCGTGGACACCGTGAGAGGACAAAGGCATGTACAGTGCTCTGAGTGGGCAATGGAAATGGTAAGGGTACAGGTGTGGCACAAAAGGTAAGGTAAACGAATGCGTGTGGCTTTTATTGGTCTGGCAAAGAGAGATGGAAGTATCAGATGGAAAGAAAGGGTAAATGGCGACAGGTTGCTTGTGTTGACAGCAAACCGTAAACTCGTAGACCCAACACACTGCGAGGGCTGGTCAAGCTGAAATTGGCTTACAGGATAACGTAACAATACAGTTAGCTAAGAATAGTTACAATTATAAAAGATATTGTAATTATGTTGTTATTTTTTTCAATATTTAAAATAATACATGTCTAATGTTAAACAAATTATGATAAATATTTTGGTAACTGTATTAATTAAATTAAGTTAAAAATTTAAAAAAAATTACTTGTTTTATTCACACAAAATCAGCATTTGTTTTGGGAAACCTCTTAAGCGACTCCTTTGCATGATATTTTCTAATTGAATACAGAACACGACCATATTGCTATGATAATATATTATAAGTAAATTAAATTTAGGACTCCTCCACGTTGCTGCCGCTCTGCTACTGCAAAATGTCAATTTCATTACAATTGTGCTGCTCAACCTTTGACCTTAACTGGCGCCTGCTGACATGGGTCGCCCACTTCAATTGATTTCTTTAGCTAAGCGCCAGAGGCGAGTGCCACAAAGTATGCAACAAAAATGGGAAACAAACGACAAGCAAAGAACGAAACGGGTGAGAGAAACACACATAGTTATTTATATACATTTCTATATGTATAATGTGTGTGTGTGTGTGTGTGTGTGTGGGTGTTCTAAATGCCAATCGAAGGCGCTTTCAGTAACAGCAACAAAAGAGAAAATATGGCTAGCTTAGACCTTTTTTGTTTGCAGGCAGCAAGTGGGCAGACCGTTACGTCATATCACAAGAGTGACGTCATAGCATGCTAATAGCAAGATGTATTTCTTACTCTTGTGGCAATGCCATTGTATTTTAAAAAGGAGCAAGAAACACATTGATTAACCTTCAGCTGAGACGCTTGGTTAACCTTCGCCATGGGCAACCCAGCCATGCCGCGTTTAATTGGGATGAGTCAAGTCCAAGCAGCATAAATAGAAACTCTCCCACAAACACACACAGGCATACGTACACCCACACAAAGTGAGAGATAGGCGCTGTCCACGAACCGACCATAGAAATAACCTCGCCGTTTCGCCTACTCAGCATTAACCTTCGCCTCCCTAAACGGTCTTCGCGTAGCCTCGACCCATAAATACAAAGCCTGCCAGCTAGCCAAACTGTCAGTATACTCGTATATATATATACAGACATATATAGTTGAACGCACTGCTAACTGAACTACCAAATAGCTTTTTATATGCACAAAAACCACTACACGCACCGTGCCAAGTCCTTGTTTCACTTACATACAGAGAGAGCACTGTGGGGGCTACACTTGTCTGCCTGCCCTAGCCCGCTCCCCTAGAAACGCCAAGGCCAAATACGGTATAGAGTTTGGCATTGTCCTCAGCGTGACGGAACAGGTGTATGTGGGTGTAAAGAACGTGGTGTTGTGGATATTACTTGTTGGCAGCTTACAACAGGCGACAAATTGGAATACACTTAGTGAACACCTGCATGCTGCAGCTGACTCACAAAAATAATAAAAAGATGCTAAATTTTGGCGATGCAGCAGCTCACCATACATAGTCAAACTACTCAAAGTGGGACTTGTGAGAAAAGAATAGTATATATCCGGTAATAGTAAATAGTGCAATCATGTTAAACTGACAATAATGAATACTAATGAAAATATCGACAACATAATTAAATGCCCGATTTAAACTTCAAATCTAAGGCATGCACCCGTTTTTTATTTGTATGACTAAAATAGAGTAATACCATTTTTTGCTTTTTGGACTGTAATTACAATATAATGTTGAAGTTAGAAAATAGTGTTTTTTAAACAGAACAATTGACTTTTTCTTTATATTTTGGTTGAATAAAATTTACCCAATTTGAGATACTTAAAAAAATTCAGGAGTACAAAAGTTTCAATCGGTTAAAAAGGAATCACAATTTCTGCTAAATACAAGGTTTAAGTTTGTCGTTAAAAATATTTGTTAAAAATATTAAGTAACCGATAGATTACTTCTTTAACTAAACGGGGCAATATTTTTATACATATTTTATAGAACATTGTAATAATTGAGTAACAGAATAATGGGCATGCAATAAACTTCCTGAACTTAATGTTATTTTATTTTTAGACCGTTTACTTTAAAAATGTACAAAAGGGTCTATTAAGATTGTAGAACTTAGAAATGTATGTAACGGGCTGAAGGAGCTAGAGACATCATATTTGGCAGTTCCCCTATAGTGGAAGGAGATCAAGTTTGTGTTAGATTTTTTATATCTCCACCCTCCCCCGCAAACTGCGAAAAACCACCACAGCCGCAATTATGAAGATACAAACTTGATCTTATGGTAACCTTTATCAGTGCTGTGAATTGTGGCTCAATCGGATAATAAACACCGGAGATATTTCCGTACTAGGCAAGGGGGAGTAGCGAGAATGTACTTAATGTATGTATGTACATACATAAGTGTGTATGCGTGATTGCGTCTGACTTTGCGATATGTATGTTAATGTGTATTGTTAGCATTAGCTGCTTCAAGGGAAAGTATAGGGTCTCCTACTTTCGGTTGCCTCCGACTGTGGCTTTCCGAGATTTTTTATATACAGGGTATTACCATAAGTCTTTCCAAAACTGTTATACAGCAACTGTTTTTTACTCGTGAAAAATGCAATAAATCTGTTGGCAAACTGTCAGTTAACCTCCTCGATACCGTTTTATACTTAAGATATAGCAGTAATTGGCAACAGCTCAAAAACTCATTGAGTTGAGATCTGTATTTGTTGACAGTGGTAAGTCTTAACTGTTGGCTCCAAATGCCGTTTCACAGCCGACTATCTAAATTTGCAAGCGAACACGCTTATGAAACGCACAACGCTTATCGCTGCAAAAGCGCACTAATTCCAATATAAATAGCCTGAGCCACAGAACCGCGGAGTCACAACAACAGCAACGGCAACAGCAACAGGCACATGGCAGAGGCAGTCGCTACACATATAACAAATGCTACTCAATAAAACCAGTCCGATAACTGTTCATAGCCGATTAACCGAGCGGCACGCAAGCAGCGCTGAGTGAACCAGACCAGACCAGAGACGAGTTGAGCTGAGCTGAGTTGAGCTGAACTGAGGCTGAGGCTGAGGCTGAGCCGCGTTGAGCTGAAAAGAACAGAGCCATGCCATGGGAGCTGACCGAGCTGAATGCAACAGTTGTCGCTGCCTGTTTGATGAGCGTGAAATAAAACAAAGTTGAGAACAGCAACAACAAGTGCGGCCAACCAACCAGACAAGGAGAAGCGAAGGGAACGGAGACGGAGAGCGGGTCGACAGTTGTGTTGAAGGTGGCCAGGCCACTGGACACTCCACTGTCTCCGCCTCTGGCTCAGCCTCTGCTTCAGCTTCTGTCTCTCTGTCACCGCCTCTTGCTCTACCTCAGTTTCTGTGTGTGTGTCTGTTGCTGCTGCTGCTGCTGCTGACAAAACGATCGTAAATAATTTTTATTTCAACTTCAAGATACGAAACTAGTCTGCGGCGACAGCGCTGCCAGCGCAACAACGTCAGCGTTTTGCGGCAGCAGCTAAAGAATTTAAGAAAGCTTTCGCAAACAAAAGGCGATGATGCATAAAAAAACAAAACCTTTCTGCCGGCTTAGGACCCAGCAGACAGACAGACCGACAGACCGACTGCGTTACTCTTCGCCTCGGGCAGCCACTAATGATAGCCTTGCCTTGATCCATGGCCCCAGCCCCGTGGATCCAGTCCGGCACAGTCCCTAACACATACCAGCACTGTTCCCAGTGCTCAGACCTGGCACAGGTGAGTGGCCAAACTTTAGCATAGATCATGCAGCCAAGTGACGTTTTGTCTGTGGATCGTTGCATCTCTGTGGATCTGTTGGATCAGTACTGCTGCTGCTGCTACTCGAGCAGAACCACTTCAAGCCAGGCCAAAGACTGGCCTTGCCTGTGTGTATGTGTGACCTGTGTCAATGCCCGAGTCGAAGATACACACACACGCACACACATATATAAATACAAACAGTTGCAGACACATGTGGCAAGCAGACAGACCAAGTTCAGCCACAGTTACCGCAGCCCGCAATTGAAATGAAAATATTCGTAAATTGGCTGCGTCCTGTGAATGCGGCAATCTCTGGCTCCTACTACCTATACCTGCACCTAACCACTGCCCTCCCTTCCTCTTTTTGCCCACTTCTCTTCTGTCCATAACCTCGCAAATCCCAAATAGCTTTAAGACGGTCGCTGCCATTGCTTTTCAGCTCCCCTTCATTTTGATATCTAGGTTAGGGTAGTAAGGATTGTATATTATAGGAGCTTTCAAACTATAAGTAAAATATTACGTCTTCGGATTTCATATTTGTTGTTTAAATTTTAACTGTCTATTAATATAGCAAAAGACAGGAAGATTTTATTAATTTCTTGAGAGCAATAAGTCAATATCTAAATCTCTACTCAACACCTATTCAAAGATTTATAACAGCCTGAAGACGATCTGCCGTGGAGCGATCGAAATATATCGGCAAAATTAAAAAAACCCAGTTTTTTATTTTAATGCTGCAAGATGGACCTCGAGCTAGCCAAAATCCCCCAATTAACAGTAATTAAAAAAATTGGTTTGTTCACAGAGCAAATATTGAGATTATTGTATGGATATATAAATAGATCTCAATATCTGATATGAAGTTTTAAAATGAATATCAATGTTTAAGTAAATGAAATCTTAAAAAGAATATCTTACTATACTTATAGTTTTAAATAAACATATACTTTATTAGAGCATCATACATTTTTAAAATCTTTTTAATTATTTTCCAGATATTTAAAACAATACCCAATTAGATGTAAATATAATACTATAAAACAATGGTAATAAATAATATCAGACTCCATACTTTATCTTTAGAATGTTATACCGATAATTGAAAACTCACATTTTAATACTGATTTAGTTTCTAATATCTGTAGCCAAATTTTATAATAATTTAGAATTATAGTTACATCAAATAAATTTCAAATTTTTACAGGGTACACCCACGTCGAATACAATCACATCGATAGTCATGTTTCTTAAGCTTGTGGTTGTTGATACTGTTGTTGTCGCATCTTCTGTGAATGTTTTCATTTCCAGGTGAGTATGTCGATTTATTTGAATTTAATCTGTGACTTAACATGCTGCTGATTCACTATGGAAATCGGATATATATTAAGGTCCAACCTGGGTTACAGTAACTAAATTTGTTTAGTCTATACTAGGATTAGTTCTGGTTCTTTGTTGTACCAAGTTTATGTTGTGGTCTATGACGACGACATTGGTCGTCACTTAGCAGAAGTTATAGGCGATATACATATGCTAGTGTGCATGAAGGTATACTAGGGGAGGTCAAGCAGCTAGGCATAGCCTAGGCTCGCTGGCAAAATAATTGCAAGTTTTAACCGTTTTTGGGCTAACAGGAGACAGATGCGGATACCAGTTGCTGATCGTGTTGCTGTTGTTGTTGCTGTTGTTGTGATTGCTGTTGTTGTGGTTGCTGTTGTTGTGGGCTGTCGAGCATTTTACAACTAATAGATGCATTTTATGGCCGGACAACGAGTCGCAGCTCACGAAGTGTGAGAGAGAGATTGTGTGTGTGTGTGTATGTATGTATCTGTATATGTGTATGAAGGTGTCTGGCATTTCCTGGGCTCTGAAGTGAGCATATTCTAGCTGGTTGCTGTAGTCGACGACCGCAATGGAATTTGATTTATTTTATTTGGCGTTAAAAAGCTAAGTTGAATGATCATGTTTGGTGATCATCGCACTCGATACGACCAGAACCAATGAACCCAACAACGTAAGACCAATGCGATGGCCAACACGTGTATGTATGTATGTGTTTATGTATCTGGGCTTTGCAATTGGACACGGATAGCTCAATAGATACAGCGACAGCAGCAACAGAGGCAATAGCAACTGTGGCAGCAGCAGCATCAGCAGCAACAGTAACAGTTGCTCCACAGTCGTCGCGATGCCTTCGTCTCACTTAGCTTATTAGATGAAGGCATATAATAAAAGTGTTGCGGCTGCTGCTGCTGCAAAATCTGGGAATTGCAACTTAGTGGGGTGGCCCATGGGGAGTGAAGAGTGGGCTGCTGCAAGTGGGGATTGTGGCAATGCTAGAAACCAGTTGGTAAAAGTTAACAACAACAAAATAAGCAAAGCAGCTTAGATGCATTTTTACAGCCAAGAGGCTGAAGCTGTGGCTGAGACTGAGACTGAAGCTGTTGCTATAGCTGTAGCTCTAGCTCTAGCTGTAGCTGTAGCTGAAGCTGAAGCTGTAACTGTGGCTATGCCAGGGACTGGCATACCCCCTATCCAGCATTCGGGCTGGTTTACGTTTGCCGTCGCGTCGTTCGTTGGCTTTAATTTTTCCATTTGTTTTGGCATTTAAAAATGTGCTTCCTTGTGTGCCCATGAGAGCATTTTGATGGCAGCAGAGACAGCGCGAGCGAGAGTAGGTATAGGGAAGTATAAGGAAGTAAACAGGCAGCCGAGCCAAGTTCTTGGTCTTTTTCTTCTTCTACTACATCTCGGAGACCTGGCCAGTGCTCTTGGCCAAATGCAAAAGCATTGAATTCCATGGATACTATTGACCCCAGAGCTCGGGCAGAATCAGTTTTGGCAGCGGCTTCTAATGATGTTGTTGTTGCTGCTGATTGTTGTTGCTGCTGATTGTTGTTGCTTGTCATCATTGTTGCTGCTGTTGCACTTACTGCTTGTCTTGCGTTTGTCTCATTTAAATTTATTAAATTTTATTTGCTACGTTGGCGGCACACACATACACACTCACCCTTACATATATTTCACTTAAGCTTTGTTGTAGTTGTAGTTGTTGCTGCTGTTGTTGTTGTTACTGTTGTTGCTGTTTCTTTAACTGTCGAAAATATAAACGCAGCATTGCGCATTTCCAAGAATTTCGAGCAGCTGCTTCCTGTGCCACTGGACAGAGCCGCCGCACCATTGGAGATACACGCACAAATTGCGGCAGTTGTCCACTGTGTTACACTCTGGCATGTAAATTGCAGCAAAAGATACAAAACTTGAGAAACATAGATACAACAAAAAGCTCTGCAACAACATAAGGAACACTAAGTAATCGAGGACTACTGTTAGTTAAAAATTATTCAAGATGTTCGCTGTAAGAAATGTGAATAAATAAATTAAATTTTAGAGTTTATAAATAATACATATAATAATTAATTTAAATTAATTTCCTTGTGTATCCTCATCTTTTACTGTATGCTGATAGATGTTAATTAACTTCCTTTTACCTGCATCTGTTTGATTGATATCGAATTAACACAACGTGGGATGAGGTACACATAATCTGTTTATTACACTTATATCATTTCTTTCTTTTACATACCTTCTCATTCCGTCAACAGCTGTCAGGCAACAGACAAAAGGCAAGATCGCTGTCAAAATTTTTGTATTAAATAATAATAATATTAAGTAAATAATATAAAAGGAAATTATGCGTGTGTCTTTTGTATGTTGTCCTCGACAAGCCGGCAGTTGTTGGTGTTTACGTGTTGTGATGCTTGTTGTTGCTGTTGTTGCTGTTGTTTGTTGTTTGCATTTTGAGGGCATTTAATGACTGGCCGCCAGTGCCAGGTGAAATACGAACAGTTGCCAGATACACAGGGACAGAGACGTCGACGGAGATGGGACAGCAACCGAAACCGAGGCAGAGGCAGAGGCAGAGATCGAGACTGAGACTTCGACTGCGACTGCGACTGCGACTGGCACTGAGACCAAACGACAGACCCTGAATGCAGACAGGTCCAAAAAATAAAAAAAAACATGGAATACAAAAATTATGTGTGTGCGACCATGGAGGATGCGACCTGCACACAAGGCGAAGGTGGAGCGCGCGCGCCTGGAATGTCGTACTAGTCAGCAACGGAGACGAAGACGTAGATGGAGCTGAAGCTGAAGCTAAAGCTGCAGCTGTAGCTGTAGCTTTAGCTGAAGATGTAGCTACAGATGGATATGGTGACGCTGACGGGATGATGCGGGTGAAAGGGCCATTACATAGCAGGCCTAAAGCTATACAGGCCTCAAGAGCTCAAGACTTTGTTTTAAATATTTAAACTTGCTGCAGGATCGCGTCCAAGTCCAAGGCGACGGATCTTTGATGTTTTCTTTTTTTAGTTATTATTTTTTTTCCTTTTATGTGTTCTGTTGCACTGCCGATTAAAAAAATTTATAATGAGCGACGACGGCGGCGGCCGCACTCGTATTTTATATTTTTGCCTCTCGATTTTTCTTTATTTTATTTTTTTGTTTGTTGCGTTTCGATTTCGCATTTAGTGGCCCAAAAGAAGCGAAGCCAAACCTCTGTCTCCGCATGTCTGCACCCCGAACAGCCCTTCGGATACCCCTTGGTACTTCGTCAGTCATTTAGTCATTGGCCCGGTGGCCGTTGTTGCCGACCGGCGACGTCGTCAGATTGCGTCTGTTATTATTATTTTATGTGCTTTTCTTTGTCTTTTGCACCAATTTCTGCAAAAATTTACTTAAATGCGACCGATACACACACGCAACTCGAAGAGTCGCAAAGCGAGCAAGAGGCACAATTTCAACTGCATACAAGACTCAGAGATACATACTTGCAAGTACATATCTTATATATATATATTTTGTGTGTATCTGTGTGGATCGTTCTCTCATAATCCACTTTAATTTGTCTTTGGCTGCCGCTTTTGTGGCTGGTGCTTTTTCTTCATTTTTGTCGTTGTTTGCATGAGGCAAAGAATTTTAATTGAAACTAGTTTCAGGCCTGTCTTCTGCTCTAAGACTCTGCGCATAGACCTGGGTCAAGTCTTGGCCCAAAACCAAACTCCTACAGCCAACCAAACTGGTCAGTACAGGCTAAAGTTGGCTGTATTGATCTCATTCTTATGAGCATTCAGTAAGCTCTAATACAGTTGAAACTCACTGCGTATAGCATACATACACAAAGATTCAATAGAGATTAGAACTTTAGTTTTAACTTTAAGTCAGATAACATAAGAAAAGCCATGCTATTTAAGTTAACAAATGGCTAAAGTCAATTATCGCGTAATTTATATTTCAATTAAAATAATTTCCATTCAAATTGTCAATTATAATTTGTATAGAAATATTTATAATTTACACAATTTTAAAAGAAGAAATGTAAGGAAAGCTACAGTCGAACGCAACCGACAGTAGGAGACCCTGTACTTTGATTTGCCCATATATGCATACGTGTGTATACATACACATATACATGCAAATATACGCGCAAATACAAACAATAACCAATACTCATACAGAAATTCATACTTATAATCAAAATCAGCCACATGCCTAGAAAATTGGTTGTCCAATATCTCTGGTGTTTATTATCCGATTAGGCTGCAAATCGCACCAAACATTCAAAGCATCTAAAACTTTATTCATGCAGAGAAGGAATCCAGTGACTCTAAAACTCATGCTATGAACATTTTTGCAAATTTGAGGAGGAGGGGGATGAGATATCAAATTAAAAACATAAACTTAGCCTGCCTATGTAATACACGAACCAAACAAAAAAGAGTTGAGTCTCTAGCTCTTATAGTTTCCGAGATCTCGGTATTCATACAGACGGACAGACAGAGAGACAGACGGACATGGCTATATCGACTCGTCGTCCTGATCAAAAATATATATACTGTGTGGGTTCTGGCACGCCTCCTTCTGCCTGTTACATATATATGTATGTATGTTCTTAAATGTATGTATGTATACGCGCTAATGGAAACCAATATGGCAACATATCAATACTCAACGCATATGACACATATACACAGCTCAGCTGGCATGCGAGCATTATTTTGCTTTCCCCCTTCCCCATTCCAATTAATTGAATGTCGAATAACTCCATTGTTTATTGTACAACTAGGCTGAAATAGATTTAGGTAGCCAATAGCTACTTATAAATTATCCGCAAGTTTTTATCTTTAAAATTGTGGCTGCAGTTGCTCTTCGCGGTTAGAAGGGGAAGAAGTTTCTCAGATTTCAGCTCTCAATGTACATCTAAGGGTCGTAAGCAATCATTCTGCGAAAACATTAGGTAGTCGCAATATCTTATCGTTTGGGCTGTGCGATGATGATCAGTCAATCAATTAGTCAGTCAGAACGAACTACTTGATA
>JAWNNL010000339.1:0-44732 GCA_035045005.1 Liodrosophila aerea | reverse complement strand
AAAATAAAAATTAGCGCATGCTGCTTTACCTTTTCTGGCGACAGCAACAACAACCTATGTATGATTTCGGGCCTCTCAAGCCGGATTAATCGATCTAACTTCATCTTCGCTTGCACACAAACACAAATATTCACACATGCATACATACATATGTATGTACAATCGCAGAACAAAATATTGAGGGAATTGATACTGCTGCTTCCCCACTGGCTACTGCAGTAAATTGATTATCGAATATCTACGGCGTTTACAATAGTTGAGTCAGTGAGGACAAACTACTTTATATAGATTTGACAAAGGGGTGGATAAGTATAAAAATCGTAAAGTATTTGCTTATGTTAGGGAAGGATTTGATGCGATACGCATTCATATTGCTTTACAATTTAATCGCAATTAAAAACAGTTTAGTTGTGAACCCCTTCCCAATAGTCGGACCCCTATTATAGTCAGTTCACCCAGCAGACACATTACGAATACACCTATCAGAAGCACCATACCCACCTACACATTATACACCATAGCACACCACACCACACCCCAGTTCAGCTCTCCATCCAACATCCTTCCTTCCTTAAAAGTTGGCCCATGCTTATGGCATCTTCATTTTGCGATGGTTTTGTTTTTCTTAAGGCCTTAGGTGCTGCGCGAACGCAGCGCGAAAGCAGCGCAAAACCAGCGCGAATTCCAACGACCAATCAAAGTGCGCTGTCGTCGAAAATGTAGGCAGCTTCTGCCTTTGCCTCAAGACGGTAATGGAATATAGGGGTGTCTGTTGTGTTGTGTGTGTGGATGTGGATGTGTTTGGGCACTGCCGTCTTTGTGTGTGTGTGTGTGTGTGTGTATGTGTTTGTATAATAAGCGAAAATTCGCGAAGCTCGTGTTGCTGTGGTTGTGTCGGTGTCGCTGTCGCTGTCGGTGTCGACGTAGATGTGGATGTAGCCGTCAAGAAAGAGTAAAGAAAATGCAAAGTAGGATGAAAGAAATAGAAAATGTACATACACGTACATAATATATGTATGTATGTGTATGTACATACACATTTTGGGTTCAAAAATGAAGCGAGACAAACGAAAGCACGGCAGTCTATTTGCCATTTTTAAGATGTGATTCAAGCGTGAACCCGAAGGAACGAGCGAGAACACGTTACATTTAGATATTAGCTTAAAAGACACAACTGTACGTCAATGGATACATGTATGTATGTACATACTCACTCATATATCTGGTCTCTATACATACGAGTATGTATGTATGTACATACGTCGTTCATGGCAACCGCGGTTGTATTGTATTGTATATTATGTGGCGTTTGCGGGAGAGTAGGGGCAAGGGGAGAAGGAAGGAAAGGACCAAGCGATGAGTACGATTATTTATTTAATTAAAATGAGCCAAAACACAAAACAAAAAAGCAAAGCAACCCCAAAAGTATATGCCAAGCTAGAACTACGTAAAAACAAAAGACGCGTTGCCATTCTCCTTCTTCCACAAGGCGTTGTCCCAGAGGCGAATAAATTTCTTAAAGATTTATGCCGGTCCTCGGTTTGCTACGAGTATTCAACATTTTTCCGTGGGTAACTCCGAGTTGAGTAAATACTCGTATGCTGTAAGCATTTACATCAATTCAGTAACTTTAAGTAAGTGCATTAGATTTAAAAACAAAACTAGTGCCTGGCCAAATTGATTTTACTTCTACAAAATGTACATATCGTGTCAGAGACACCCACCCTACCTGTTATGCTTCTACTTAAAATGGTGGATGTAAATGTGCAATGGCTGAAATGTATGTGGAAATCAAATCTTACAATTTTCCACCCGCTTACAGGGTGGATTGCGTATAGAAGCCCTATATATCCATAGTTTCAATCAAGTCTATAACAAAATAAAAATACTGAATATGATCAACAGATTTATATCTATTTAGGTGTTACTATATAAATAAATTAAAAAACTTTTATAAAATTACAGCACGCCAGGTTTTTTTTTTTTTTAAAATCGCAATCCTTGGAAAATTGCGTTTTTGGTCTTTTTGGACGTCTTTAAAAAAATAAATACAATTTTATTTTAATTAATACTTAGACCCTGTACTTTAAAAAAGGACAAAAGCGTCTATTAGGTTTGTGCAACTCAGAAATGTATGTAACAGGCAGAAGGAGGAGTGGCAATGCCCACGAAGTATATATATTCTTGATCAGGACGACGAGCTGAGTCGATATAGCCATGTCCCTCTGTCCGTCTGTCTGTATGAACACCTAGATCTCGCAAACTCTTAGAGTTAGAGACTATTAACTTAATCTGAAATATAGGATAATCTAAATTCCAAATATGGTTAGTTAGCCAATAGTTTGGCAGATCTGGGTGCTCATATAGACCAACAGTCAGTCGAGAATATGTGTACTTTGTCAGGTCCGCCACGCCCCCCACGCCCCCTCTGCTCTATACATTGTACTTTGTTTTAAAATACAGGATCTACGTTGTTTTAATACGTGACTATTAACTACAAAAATTCTGTATTTTATTTATTAGAAAACCTAACATTAGTTTTTAAAGTTACTTTATAATCGGACGTGCTACACCAAATCGAAAGTCATTTTTGGATTCAGCAGACCCAAAACCATAAGGATTGCATTACACACTTCAGTATTTTTTTAAATCTTTCTTTTTTTTGTTGCTCTGTGATATTTATGATTTTAATTTTTTCGCTCAAAATAAAACTCAAGCGTGAATACAGCATCGGAAGCCTAAACCGAAAACTTATTATTTGCCTTTTATGAATACAAGTTTGTCTTTGCGTAGGTGAATTGTCCCTCGTCTGCACAGTAAAAGAGTGATCGGACAATAGATCAACACATTATCAAGCTTTGTCAAAGCTTGTTAAAGATTGGGATACTCTGCAAAACAATTTACCCTTGCCTAGCCTTGATAATTAATTTTGATGAAAGTCTACTCAATGATATATTTTGCAGAGCCAGGATCTAGGCTTTGAGATGAGTTATGCTACAGAATTAAATATGACATACTCGTAGTGTTCCGATCTCTATCTGTAATTTTTATGCAATTTAAAAAAGGAATATCACCTAGTCCAAAAGTCCAATAGTAGGAGCATCATGGAGGGCCGTAGAAATGAATCAAGCAAAATATCCTATTGTTCAAATTACGGAGATAACAATAAAGCTACTAAGTGTCCAAATTACCAATCACAAGCTCAAACGGATACTCACACATTGAGCAACAGCTGCTTATTAAGTGAACATTTTCGGACCTGTGGAAAAAACAACAGATGGCTTTCAATCGAATCCCAAAAAGCATCCGGATGATGAGTCCTCCTACAGACGGGTACTTCTGCTGGATTAAAGTTCATAGAGATGGGATGTCCACCAGATTGAATACCGGAGACTTCTCGCTTCAAGGCTAAGCCTACTACGTTGGATCCTATGGAAATGTTGTGAGTTCAGCAGCAAACGCAATCACTGGCAACAGGCCTTTGTTTTGGGGCCACTCCTGTGGTTTCTTATGGGCTCTTAACTAGAGATGGGCATGGACCGTGTTTTCTTAGTGTTACATCGTGTTGAAAATTTGTATTTTGTCCATGGGTTGTGCGTGTTCGTTCAGCACAAAATCGGGCCGCAAAAATACGACGATAAAAAACAGATGATTCGATTTTTCGTTTAACTGACTAAAATTGATTTTTATTTAATTAATTTACTTCTACAATTAAGTGCTTATAAAGAGCCAACGCTTCATATTTACGTTCTTTGGTATGAGAAACTTAAAAAACATTGACAATTTAATGTTATTGATTCCGAAATTATGGCAGTAATAAAATGTAATACAGCAATTCATTGGAAAAACGCTTTAAGCCATCAACAGCAAATTTCGTAGTTTTTTTTTTAAATTCCCCGTTTAAGCATATCAGCATTTTAAGTCAAGATAAAAAGTAGGGAAAGCTATAGTCGGACGCAACTGACAGTAGGAGACCCTGTACTTTGATTTGCCTTGGGAGTCGATAACAGCAGCAGCAAATATGTACATACTCACATACACATACACAGAAAATTGATTGTCCAATATCTCCGATGTTTATTATCCGATTGGGCTGCAAATCGCACCAAACATTCAAAGTGTCTAAAGCTTTATTCATGCAGAGGAGGAATCCAGTGACTTTAAAACTTTACATGCTAAAAACAATTTTGCAAATTTGAGGGGGAGGGGGATGAGATATCAAATTTAAAACTTAAACTTGGTTTATCCTTGGCCTAAGTAATACACGAACCAAAAAAAATTACGTCTCTAGCTCTTATAGTTTCTGAAATCTCGGTGTTCATACGGACAGACAGACATACAGACGGACATGGCTATATCGACTCAGCTCGTCGTCCTGATCAATAATATATATACTTTGTGAGGTCTGCCACGCCTTCTGCCTGTTACATACATTTCTGAGTTGCACAAACTTAATAGACCCTTTTGTACTTTTTTAAGTCACCAGAAACAGGCTTCATTATCTGCATAGGGATAGCAATCTTATTAGAGGGATGACTGTAGTATGAGTAAACACTGCTCACTTTTGGTGAACATATTCAATTGTACTTTTTGTTGAAGTGAGCCGACTCCCTCACTTTCCTCACCTAATCGCAGATTTTTGGATACTTAGAGGCTCATTGCTCACTGTATTTTGATTAGTGAGAGAACCAAAATAGTAGACAGTAAAATTGATTTGAATTATGTTTTAGACCAGTCGCTCAACTTAAAAAAGCCAACAAAGCTACAGTCGGACGCAACCGACAGTAGGAGAACCGGTATTATGCTTTGCATAATACATATTCATACATACATATTCATACAAATATACGCGTAAACACACACATTAACAATTACTCACAAATACATACATACATACTCACGATCTTAATCTCTCATACACACTGAGGGCATGCACGGTCATTTTGCCCATAGTGCTTTGTCGGTGCCAAGCCAACATGCATTTATTTCAAGCAAAAAGCAAAACCAGCCTTATTCTGTGTGTGTCTGTGTTTCAGTCACCTAACGATATTAATACCGAGTTAATACATCCGATATTTATTGTTAATACATCCGATATTTATTGTCCAATTGGGTTGCAAAGCGCAACCAAACATGCAAAATGGATCAGGGACTCTAAAACTTAGAAAGAATAATTTCGCGGTTAGATGGGGGAGAAGGAGGAATTAAAAACTCAAGTAAATTGTACCTGCTGACGCTAGACACGAACCTAAACACAGCCGCCAGTAGGATACCCTGTACTCTCCATTGCAGTGGGCGTCGATAGCAGGAGCATATAGTACTATGCTTACACATAAACACAAAGATATAAATATAAATATACTAAATGGAGCGTTTATAGTTTGCGACCTGTACATATTTACTCATATAGACAGACAGACAGACAAGCATGGCTACTTCCTTATCAGGAATGTATACTTTGTGGGGTCTGCCACGCCTCCTTCTGTTTGTTTCATATATTTTTTAGTTGGATAAACTTTATGAATTATATAGTTAGAGAGACCTAGAGGTTAATACAGACAGGCAGATAGAACTACATATGTGTGTCAACTCAACTTATCGGCCTGACCAAGGATATACATATGTATATCAGTGCTGCCATTTTAGCAATTTAGTTGCTAGATCTGGCAACTTTAAAAATTATTTGCAGCTTTTTTTTTGGAAAATGCTATTAGCCACAAATATAGCAATTTTTTTTTCTTTAGCAATTTTAGCAACTTTGTTACAAAACTAGGAATTTTTAATTTTATCGAAACATTTTTGCTTTTATTTACTTATTTTTGCACTTGATTGCAAAAATTTCTATTAATAATAGTTCACAAAGATATCGGAGTTTGTATTTAACTCAGTGACACTGAGTCACTGAGTCAGTGGTTCGATTATATGAACAACTTGAAATTACTAGTGAATTAGGTTACTCTGTTAATGGTGTTCATTGTAATCAGATTAAAATGCCAAAAATGTACAAACAAAAGTTTCGGGACGCCTGGCTCCAAGATGAAGAGTTTAAGCAATGGATTCGCAAGGATAGCACTGATCCAGAAAGAGCGTATTGTGCGTATTGTAAATGCATAATAGGGGCAAAGCTCTTTGACATCCACCACCACGACACCTCAAAAAATCTGAAGATAACATTTTAAGTATGTATTCTTTAATTGAGTGTTTGTGTAATTGCTTACGGTATGAAATCATGTTCCTTTTTAATTTACAGTTTCTTCCTAATTACATACAAATATTTGTTAATGGTTTAGCAATTTTCATTAAATATTTAGCAATTTTTACCCTCAAATCTAGCTATTTTTGCTCTGGAGATTCTGGCAACACTGATGTATATACTTGAGAGTCAACCATGCATCGTTTTGGCTTATTAAAAATTGCGCTCTTTAGTCGTTTCATATAGTAAATGGATCTCAGATAGTCGCAAACGTGAGTATTTTTATTAACGATAAGTTTTAATAGTCTTTTATCTGAGCTTTAGTGTTTTTAAATGAATACTGGGAAAATGAGAAATTATGTATTAATTAATGTATTAATGTATTAATGTTCAATTGTGTGTTATATAATATTCGTTATCATTACACAATTTCGTGCTGTTTTAGACAATTAATTTATGTACATATATAATTTTAAAATAAATACTTAAAAACTTTAAAACATACGTGCATCTAACTATATTTAAGTAAATACTTAGTTACATCTAAACTATGGGGTGGAGGGGGGGGGGGGGGGGGGGGGAGTAAGAATTGACTAGCACATTGTTGAAGCTGCGCGTAGTATATCACGTACAGTAAGTATAAAAAGCAGAAAGGAGGAAAAACATTGAAAATAATTTTCGCCAATAGCAAACAACAGTAAATTGTAACGCCGTGTGCCTATTGGCGGCTCCTGCGTTATCTGTGTTCTTTTCCTCCTTTTCTATTCCTCAAACACGACGCGACTGTGGGAAGACGACTTGTTCCCGCCTTTGAATCCGTGGGCACGTCCACACTTAGTGAAATCCTCCCGCGAATACTTCTTTCCGTCTTTGCATAGCGACCAGCTTAAAGAGTATGTACTATATAAACGTGTATGGGATATACATGCCTACAAGCACAGCACATTCATGTGTACATTTCTATGTGTGTCTTACGTTTCTACCCTTATCTCGAATATGTGTTATTTCACAAAGTACAAAGTACAGAAAACAATGCGAAAACTGTGAGAAAATAAGCCTGTTTATGCATTTTCACATTTAATTTTTTACAACTTAGACGGTCAAACCAGTCTATCTAGTAAATTTTCTCACATTTCAAACGATTTCTTGACTGCAAAATTATAATAAAACACTCAAATTTGTTGACCCCTGTCCGTTGTCCGTTGTCTGTTGTCCTGTCGTCCTGCTGTCCTGTCTGGCAAGTCTAGCTTGACCAACCCTTGTGTTCACTTCTTACGATGCAATTGTACTTTAACTTTGTGTCCTTCTTAAAGGAAAAGGTTCTTAGCACAAAAAAAACTGTTTAAATATTTTCGTATTAAATGCCTATTCCAAGATAAAGTGAGTTCTTATTATCGGATTTTGACAGAGTCCACAGAGGATCACACCCTTTGTACTAAATTTGGCAAAATTGCCTAAGATCACACTATTTCATTAGTGATTCCTTTTGGCCTGTAAGTTTCCCTTAAAGTCGCAAATTTGCGAAAATCCATCCCTCTCACCACTGTAAAAAATGAGGAGATATGAATATAAGAAAAAAACTTGGAATGCTACAGTCGGACGCAACCGACAATAGGAGACCCTGTATTTGTTTTGCCTTGAGTGTCGATAACAGCAGAATCATATAGATACACACATATACACTTATACACACACACACACAAACACTTTTACATACGCGCAAATACAAACAATATCCAATTAACAATCACGCATACACCCTAGCGACCGCGTAGAGAGTAGCTTTCCCTTACACCTGCCCAATGCCTAGTATACAAAATTAATTATCCATATCTTCGGTGTTTATTATCCAATCAGGCAAATCGCAACATATATATCTTTATTCAGAATGGAGACACTGACTCTAGAACTGTACTTGCTAAGAATATTTTTGAGGGGAAGGGGGAACATTGAACATTAGACATAAACTTGTGCTGCCTATGCAATACACGAACCTAACAAATAAGGAATTAAATTTCCGAGATCTAGGTGTTCATACAAACAGACGGACAGACAGACATCGACTCAGCTCGCCGCCCTTAACATGAATATATATACTTTATGGGGTCTGCCACGCCTTCTTCTGCCTGTTACACACAAATGATATTTGCACAAACTTAGTAGACCCTTTTGTACTTTTCAGACCCTGTACTTTAAAAAATACAAAAGGGTCTATTAGGTTTGTGCACCTCAAAAATGTATGTAACAGGCAGAACGAGGCGTGTCGGACCCCACAAAGTTTATATATTCTTGATCAGGACGACGAGCTGAGTCGATGTCTGTCCATCCGTCTGTCTGTATGAACACCTAGATCTCGTAAACTGTAAGAGCTAGAGACATCATGTTTGGCAGTTAGACTCCCCTATAGTGCAAGCAGATCAAGTTTGTGTTAGATTTTTTATGTCTCCCCCCCCTCCCCCAAAAAACGGGAAAAACCACCACACCCACAATTATAAAGATACAAACTTGTGATTTGGCATACAATAATCTTATGATAACCTTTATCTGTGCTGTGAAACCAATTGATACATCGAAAAATAAAAAAAGTAAATCGATTGAACGAATTCTTAAATGGGAACAGCCCTGAATATACTATTAGAACTGTAGATTTGAGTGTAAAATGCAAAAGAGAGCGTCAGCTTTCCTATTGTACAATCATGAAAAAATGAATATTGAATTATTGAAGCAAAGGAAACGCCTAGTCAAAATCAAATTTGACCAAACTAAACTTGAATATGTATATAAATGCAACATAGCTGCCGAATCGCGTAGGAGGACAATACAATTAATGCTGTTGGCCGACATCAACTAAAGCAAAGAACACTACCTGACCTACACACAAGACACAAAATTGCTTATTTAATGTTTTTATATTATTAGCATTTTTCAAATGAGAAACTTGTTAAATTGATTGGAATGTGGATGAAGCTGACCTGAATACTAGAAAGCAAGCAAAAGTCAAGGTCGTTCAATCGCCAATTTGTTCATCAATCAACTTGTTATCTAAAATATGTAATACTCCCCCCCCCCCCACCACCCGGTGTAATTCCCCATTCCAGTATAACTTTATAATTTCATACTCCAGTTTGAAACCCATTGCCGAGTCGAGGCTTAGATTTTTAGTTTTGGTTGAATGGAGGAGTACAAGGCAAAGACGCACCATTTGAACCTGAGCTGTGGTCAGCAAGTGGATTTTCTGAAAAACTCTCTATACAGAGTTGTACAGCGTTGGCGGTTGCCTTCTTTTTTTTTTTAACATGCACCACAACTAAAGCTTACACTTAAAGTGTAAGGAAACTCCTGACTTTAAAGAGGCTAATGCGCCACACCCTGTCTAAAGCTAGAGGGATATCCATGAGCTCAGCCACTGGATATTTTTAACGTTTCATAGCTTCCAAGCCGAAGTTGAATTCTGCATTTCACGGATTCGAGCAAGAGGATTTGCATTAATATCACCTCCCGTATCAGTTTTCCCAGCGCGAGTCCCAGGGAGAGGACTGATCCATCGATGTACTGTGATGTACTGTTTCTCTGGCCTTAGGCTCACGGTAATTACTGGTGTCTTCCAGGTGTTTGCGACCTGCTCCTTACGCCTCGTTACGTGGTTCTTTGACAAGGACAGTTTGAGTGACATCACTGAGCTCTTCGTGTAACTTTCGATGTGAAGCTAAAAGGTTTTAATCGTTCCTCTAAGCTTTCTGCAAAGACTTCAGAAAAGACAGTCTTCTGCTGAATAGAGTGGCTGGATCCTTAGTTGGAGCTTTTGCGATGACCAGTCTAAGTATTGAAACGCTTTTTCAGTTTTCATTTTTCAGTTTCCAGTGAATAGTGGAAGAATGCACCAGGAAGAAGAGGAAATGAAACCCACAATGTGTCATATAAAATATTCTTGCTTGAAGATGATTAAGTGAAACCCAATTTGAACGCAAAATTGCAAGATAAACTTCGATATTTGTTGGGTTTATTTTCATTGCTTTGGCTGCTTGCTTACGAGTGTGTGCGCATGGGTGTTCGTGTAACGAGACATACATTTTCACATTTTCTAAGAAAAGGCGTATCCGCAAGCAATGATTTTTTCGCCAACGAAAACGCGCTAACGTATTTCTCAGTCGCTAAAAGGGCGTGGCTGACGCGCTCAGACCTCATAAAAACCACACGCAGGCATAGACACACACACACACACTCACACACACGCACGCATTCGTGTGCATGCACACACACAGGCACAAAACGAGCGCGAACATGACTGGTCTTCAATCAAAGGCGGGGTCGGGTTAACGTGTGGGGTGGATTGCCTTCTGAGTTGTTATTTATTTCTACACAGAAATTTATTTAAGAAGTGATTGGATGGAGGAAGTGTTTCGGGGACATTCACGTAAATACGTTGCATTGTCCTGAATATAATCGTAATAAGTTTAGAATAATATATTTACATAAATAATATATTGTTATTATTATTATTGTGATTAAAGTTCTTCTTAGCGTTTAGTCGTCTTTATTGAAAATCCACAAAATAATTGTCACATAAGAATAGCAGATTTTTCTCAGTGCATCATTCTTTACTTCCAAGGGTGTGTGCGTGTGTGTGTGTGTGTGTAAGACATAACTGTGTGTTCAGTAATAAAACCAATACGTACACGCCATACTGCTCGTGTGTGTGTGTGTGTGTATGTGTGTGTGTGTATGTGTGCATTTAAATGCTAAACACCCCAACAGCTGCTGATGTCGGCTGGCTTATTATGTTAAGCAGCATCCAGCGACTTAGGGTGAAACCGAAGAAAAAGACTTAACGAAAGGAGCAGTGCGATGGCCCAACGAGAGAATCGGAGCAGACGCCATCGTATTCAGATGAATATAATAAAATGGGGATGAGCTATTTGGGGCAAGTTAGCTAAAAACCAAACGTAAAGAAATAACAGCAAAGAGAGCTCACCCCCAAAGATTTTCGTTGGGGTGGCTCCTGTTTCTGAGAAGCTCTGTTACGCGAGCGAGGTGTACGAGTAAGACATGCCTTTATAACCACAGATACATTCGTTTATACATCCTATAAGTTGATGTACATAAAATATATGATGTACGTTACATATTAAGGTAAATATCTGTTGTAGTCCCCTAATCCAGATTATTCTATTTCGCACAGTAAAAACACTTGAAATAGAACGAGGCGGAGATCTTCTACTTATGTATATAACCTGTGCAGCTGATTTTGACGGTTAAAAGTCATGATATATTGATTAGGACGCAATACAACTTTCACCTGAATCATATATGGGCATTTCCAGGGGTCGCGAACGTACGTTCGTACGCATTTAATGCAAAAATAAAATAGAAAACAAGCGTTTTCTAAAAAATGTTCTTATGCTTTTTTATAGCATTTTGGTAGCTCTTTGTTTAGTGTAAATGATGGGGTTTATCGAGTTTTCATTTTTTAAATATTGGCAAAAAACATGCGGTCGCGAACGTACGCAAAATAGAAGTCGATTTTGGCTTAATCTAGTAAAATGCAAAAAACAGCGAATTGGGATGGAATATTCTAAAGCAATAACTTTACTATTAAAATGAATTAATGTAGCTTTCTATTAAGCCTATTCCCAAGAAAATATCTCTATTTGTTTTTTTTAAATTGAATTAAGTACCGGTCGCGAACGTACGGGTCGCGAACGTACGATTTTTCCATGCTACTTTATTTGTTTTTTTTTTGGTTTACATCTAATTTTTTTATGAATAACTTCATATTTCCTTTATATTAGATTACTGTAAAGAGATTTGGTAGAAAAAGTGCAAGCATATCATATGTTTTCATTGCGAAATAATTAAATATAAAAATGCCTAAAAATTCCTTATAGATATGGTATGGATTCATTGTATTATGAAAATTTTGCCATTTCTTTATGATATTTGATATTTGATATTTCTTTCTTTACACAAAAATACGATAATTATGAAGATTTTCATTTTCGGGCCTGGTTGACCATTTGCCGGATATGCCCATATGTTATGTTGTGAAACACTAAAATGTATTAAATAAGTTATCGATATAAGTCACGTAATCACCTTAAGATTATTCTTTAAAATACAGCCCTGAATTGATGTACACATAGAAACTACGTGGAGAATAAAACATTCGTACTACAACCATATAAGCGTGCAGATCACGACACGACAATATACTACAGTGCGTTTCATAATCATAAGACACTTTAGAATTTATTAAAATAAAAATTATAGGATTCTTGCCAAACCGATTGGTAGAGGTTCTTAAAATTCTAGAACAATATATTAAATATAAAAAAAATGCAATAAAATGTTTCATCTTATTTATGATAATGAAACAAGATTTTTAGAAAGGTTTAATCACCAAATATAAGTTGTATTTAAGTGTCTTATGATTATGAAACGCACTGCATAACATGCAAATTTAATAAAAATGATAAAAACAATGTTTATACCTTCAACTTGAATATTCACTTTAATTTTAGCAGCTAATTTTTATTTTCATGTTTTTTTTTTTAAACTAAGTGTGTCGGCTTTTTGCTCTCTCTTTTCTCGCTATTTTCTTTGCAAATAGGTGAAGCAGAACAATACTTGTTTTCAGACCCTGTGCTTTAAAAAAGAACAAAAGGGTCTATTGAAAATAAGATCGGAGGTAATTGTCTAATGAGCATCAAATATTAGAAGCAAATACATAATTTGAGGGCAAACTGGCAACAAAAAAGATTAGTCTAATATAATAAACTGTTAGTTAGTTAGTTAGTAAGTGTAAAATGTAGTGTTTTTAACTAAATTTAAGTCCCTGTTCTTTAAAAAAATATCAAAAGTCTATTAAGATTGTGCAATTGGCATTTGTGAGTAACAGTTAAAAGCTGGCGTGGCAGACCCCACAAAGTATATATATTCTTGATCAGGACGACGAGCTAAGTCGATATAGCCATGTCCGTCTGTCCGTCTGTCTGTCCATCTGTATAAACACCTAGATCTCGTAAATTATTAGAGCTAGAGACTTAATTCTGGTTTTGTTAGGTTCGTGTAATGGAATAGGCAGATCAAGTGTATGTCTGATTTTCGATGTCTTATCCCCCTTCCCCTATTAGTGTATGTGTATGCTGCTGCTATCAACGCCTAAGGCAAAACAAAGTACAGGGTCTCCTAATGCCGGTTGCGTGCGACTGTAGCCTTGCGGGCTTTTTAGACCCTGTACTTTTAACAAAGTACAAAGGGGTCTATTAAGTTTGTGCAGCCCAGAAATGTATGTAACAGGCAGAAAGAGGAGTGGCAGACCGTAATAAGTATATATATTCTTAATCAAGACGACAAGCTAAGTCGATAGAGCTAGAGAGAAAAAAAATATTAACAAATTTGTGTTTCATTTAAACAAAAGACGAAATTTATAGCTTTTGATTTATCCATTTCAAGATAATTACAAAAAAGTAGGGAAAGCTACAGTCGGACGCCACCGACAGTAGGAGACTCTGTACTTTGATTTGCCCTGGGCGTCGATAATAGCAGCAGCAGCATATATGTGCATACTCACATACACATACATATTTACATATGTGTGTATAAATACATATGTACATACACTTATACTCAAATACAAACAATAACCAATACTCATACAGAAATTCATACTTACAATCAAAAATCGCGCATACGCCCTAGTGGCCGCGTACACTGTGGCTTCCCTCCTCCCCCAGCCAACTGCCTAATACAGAAAATTTATTGTCCAATATCTCCGGTGTTTATTATCCGATTGGGCTGCAAATCGCACCAAACATTCAAAGCATTAGATTAGCATTAGTTTCATGCAAAGAAGGAATCCAGTGACTCTAAAACTGTCATTGAACATGCACTTTGATAAGGATGGGGATGAAGTATCAAATTAAAAACATAAACTTGGCCTGCCTATGTAATACACGAACCAAACAAAAAAAATTACAACTCTAGCTTTACAGTTTTAGACGGACGGACACACAGACAGACGGACATGGCTAGATCGACTCAGCTCGCCGACCTGATCAAGAATATATATACTTGATTGTGTCTGCCACGCCTCCTTCATTTGCACAAACTTAATAGATCCTTTTGTAGATCCTTTTGTACTTGGTATTTTTTGCTTGTATTTGACATTTCTGAGGAAATGCCCGTATGCTGTTGGAAAGGAAAGAACAGGGTCTTGTACTGTCGGTTGCGTCCGACTGTAACTTTCCGGGCTTTTTATTTATATTCCATGAGACCGACCATGGTGCAATGGCTAAACAAACAAACTTATTTAAGAAAGTTCAATTTTAAAGGCGCTCAGACATTAGCATTTATTTTAAAATATAATAACGTTAATGAATATTTACAAAAACGCCTAGTAAATGTCACGGCATATGAATTGTAACCCTGGCCACGTCTTATTCTTTCAGCCAATATCCAATAATCGCATTTGGTTCACTATGGGCTAGAAATTAAATAATAACATTTATTGCACTTAATCAGCTATGTTTCGGTTATCGTAAAACTTTACGATTGCCAATTGTCATGCTCCCGTTTTCGTAAGTTTTTGCTACCGACAACGTTTTATTGTCAAGTTCTTCCAAAGTATTTACCTCGATAAAAGCAGTTCTTTTTGTTGTTGGAATTATGATATTGTTATCATATCGACATCTGCGGAGTGCCACCTTATTTTTATCGATATTTTATCGTAACTTCCATCCCTGCCTATTAAAGCAAATTGATTAATGAATATCTTCTGTTCACAGCATAAATAAAGGTAACCATAAGCTACTTTTTTGATTTTTTTAGTTTTCGAAATCGACGCATTCATACAGACAGACGGACATGGGTATATTGACTCAGCTCGTCGTCCTGATCAAGAATATATACATTTGTTTTTTTTTGTTGTTGGGTTGCTCTGGCCGCTTGGGTTCATACTAATAATAAGTGGGTTTATTATTGCATTTCCTCCTACGCGTTTCGGCAACTGTGCTGCCTTCCTCAGGGAGTCTGAATTTATTAAAAAACACAAACAAAAAACATACAATCATAACAATTTTACATCAATAGTCTAAACATAAATACATACATACATACATACATGGTATTTTTCTTATATTAACATATTGTTCAGTGTTGTCCGTCTTAATCCAAATATTGCATTTTTTGCCCATGTTTTTTCTTCAATATTGTCGTCAATTTGTTTTTTCCTCACTGTCGAGGTAGTTGCCGCGTAAATGTAATGTACCTACACTGTCCTTATAATTCTACAACAAATAGATATATATAAAAGATATATAACTCCAATGCCTCCCAATGAAAAACATTTCCAAGCGCTAAAACATTAAAATAAGAATTATAAGACACTTGCAAGGTTACACGACCAATGCATCCATTCAATATGGGTTTTGCCTTTTTAGATCCCCTTAATTTATTTCCAAGCTATAAAAAATATCAAAAAGGTTTGGTAAGTAATTGTTATTGGATATGTTAGCTCTATTTAAACATTATTCTCTATTGTCTATTACTGTGGTCTATTGTAATATAGACAACTTTTTAAATAAAATTAAAAATAATACATATATTTTTATAATAATCTTTTAATGCAAACTGCTTTTAAATTAATAAAATCCATTGTTTGAAATAAAAGTTGTTATTTTATGTGTTTATAACAATTTCAAATCTAGATATTTTTTAGCTAAACAAATCAATCAATAAAATCCAACTTTGAACTCGTATACCGCAGCTTCTAGAAGTCGCAGCATAATAGAGTTTGGTAATTATCAAAAAATATATATATTTTTCTAATAAATGCAATTTGTTTTATTCAAATATTTTTATTCGTTCAAACTTATGATTTTTGGCACCGTAAATTCGACGATGTGCTACTGTGCGGTGGTTCGAACCTTGACCCACTCAGTTTTGAGTCCAGCGCTCTACACACTGGGCCACATACATATCTTCGATTCGAAAACTGTGACTGCTGTGCGAGTTAAGAGAATATTTGTTGCAAATTTGAGGGGGAGGAGATATTGATAATCAGACTGAAACTTCATCTGTCTATGCAATACACGAACCTAACAAATAAGGAATTAAGTCTCTAGCTCTTATAGTTTACAAGATCTAGGTGTTCATATATGCTCGCTGCTTCCCCTTGCCTAATACGGAAAATCTCAAATATCCGCTGTTCATTTTCCGAATTATTCACAATTCACAGCAGGTTACCATAAGATCTTGTAATGTCGAAACACAAGTTTGTATCTCTAAAATAGTACAAGTTAGTATCTTTCTAATTGTGGCTGTGGTGGTTTTTTGCGGTTTGTGGTGGAGGGGGAGGGGGAGGTATCAAAAATCATACACAAGCTTGATCTGTCTTACTGTCAAATATGATATCTCTAGCTCTTACAGTTTACGAGATCTAAGTGTTCATACGGACAGACAGACAGACGGATATGCCTATATCGATTCATTTCGTCGACCTGATCAAGAATATATATACTTTGTGGGGTCTGCCACGCCTCCTTCTGCCTGTTACATACATTTCTGAGTTGCACAATCCTAATAGACCCTTTTGTACTTTATAAAGTACAGGGTCTAAATAGGATACCTAAGTCATTTGCAAGCGCAATGCACTCTATAAATGTGCAATTTAATTTAAAGATGTTAATTCATTAATTTTCTATTATTACAGTTTAATTCCAATATGTTCGCAATGTACCCTTGTACCAGGCGTACTTTTATTTTTTGTCCAAGAATTTCCACAAAATTTCAAGTTCTACAAGCTCTACAAATGCAACTGCTATTGAATTAAGTCCCCCTAGATTGGCTAAATCTTACACTGAGGGCCATTTGCACAATTTGGTTAATCAGTTTATCAGAATAGCGTTTATCAAATTTACATTTTGCAGCTAATTTTCAGTTCTCTTAATTAACATTAAAGTTAAAGGCGTTAAAGTCGAAAATTGAGATGCAAATTAATAGTAAAGATTTTTTTGTTATAAGAATACCTGTATTTTGTATTATTTATATTATTTATTACATAATTATTATTGTTTTTGGTTGAGACAACTCAAATTTCTATACATATGTTAACCAAGTGTTAATTAACAGAATGCAGCTGTAAATTGTGTATTTGAAGCTCATTGCTGTGAATGGGAAAATGTTAAAAATGCCCTTTCCATGCACAGAATTCCCTCGTAGTAATATAACAACCAGCTTCTGTGCAGCTGTTATACTAAAGCATACTTTTCAGCTGCAAACCGAAATTAAGGTACACAAATAAAATCCCGCTGAAAACAGTATTGCCTAAGCCAAACACTAAATATGGATTAAAATAAATATTTTAATAATAGCTAATTAGGAACTTGCATTCTATGCACATGCTGAAAGCATATATTTTTAGTAACTATTAATATTTAACGTTAAATAATCCAGCTGAATTAAAAAAACAGCAGAGAAAAACTGCCTAAAAATAAAAATGTTCCCTAAATCAGCATTAATACAGCACACCCCTAAAAGTATACTTCACTTTTTATTTTGATAAGAAGACTAAGAGAAATTTCCTGAGAGTTGCATACTTTTGAGGATAGAAAAAAACTGCCGGTGAAAAAAACGTATTATGAATAATCTTAATTTGTTAAGCGATATTAATAATTTTAATATCTAAAGTACGTTCACCAACATTTAATTACTGCCTAATAGAGGGCGTGGCAGACCCGCGAAGTATGGGTATTGTAAGTATGTAGTAAGTGTGAAGTAAGCACACAAAAGACTTAGTAATTTTATGTGTGGACATTTCTCTAATGTGAAATGCGACATTCGTACGCATTCAAAATGAAAAAAGAACATATATATAAACAATTTTTTTCATTTTAGCAAATGCGAAACTTATCTTGATTAGCACTATAACTAATGCTAAGGGGCCGTTAAAATATTTAGTAATCACATTTAGGGGAGGGCGGGGCTCAGACTGTAAGTACTTTTGATGAGATATAAGAGGGATCCAGGGATCATTCAAACGATCAAGTCATCTTTCAAAAAAATTCGGGAAAGCTACAGTCGGACGCATCTGACAGTAGAAGACCCTGTACTTTGATTTGCCCTGGGCGTCGATAACAGCAGCAGCAGATATGTATATACACATACACATACACATACACATGCACTTATTCATACACACATACACATACAAATGCCTACTACAGAAAATTGATTGTCTAATATCTCCGGTGTTTATTAATATACATATATACTTTGTGGGGTCTGCCACTCTTCTTCTGCTTGTTACGCACAAATGTCATTTGCACAAACTTAATAGACCCTTTTGTACTGTTTTAAGTACAGGGTCTAAAGAAACTCGGAAATCTACATTAGGATTCAACCGACTGTAGGAGACCCTGTACTTTCCCTTGCAGCAGCTAACGCTAGCAATACACACACACACACACACATATCGCAAAGTAAGACGCAACCGCGCATACACACTTATATACATACATTCATTAAGTGCATGCTCGCTGCTCAACCTTGCCTAGTACGGAAACTTTAATCTCGAATATCTCCGGTGTCCATTATCCGATTGACCCACAACTCACACCACTGAATTGAATAAGATCGTTGTATGCTGAAACACAAGTTTGTATCTTCATACTTGTCGATGTGGTGGTTTTTCGCGGGGGAGGAGGGGAGGTATCGAAAATCTAACACAAACTTGATCTGCTTGCACTATAGTGGCATCGAACTGCCAAATATGATGTCTCTAGCTCTTACAGTTTACGAAATCTAGGTGTTCATACAGACGGACGGACAGACGGACATGACTAGGTCGACTGAGCTCGTCGTCCTGACCAAGAATATATACACTTTGTGGGGTCTGCCACGCCTCCTCCTGCCTACTACATACATGTCTGAGTTGTACAAACTTAATAAACCCTTTTGTACTGTTTTAAATGTGCAGGGTCTAAAAATTGTTTTTTCATTTGGTGCTTTTAAATTTTCGCAGTGCCATAACAGTTTACGTTTAGTATCGATATTAACTGTGTAAATTTAATATTTAATAATTACAGCATGTAAAGGTTATTATTCAATTATATAATTTATTACAGCCTATTTTTCTTGATTTTAATTTGACATGCAATTTTTATGAATTGAATCGGGTATAGATAAGTAAGCGTTTGAGGGTTGGATGGTTGGCGCCTCTTTCAACAGTTATATGTTTGGCAAAACAAAATTTGCAATATTTGTTATAAACGTCGTCTGATATTGATAAGCAGCAGCTTTACCAGAAACTATTTAATAGCTTTAGAAAATTGTACGTTAGCACAAAACTGCAAACTGTGCAGAGTAAAATCGACCAAGTGTGGTGCGACTTTAAGTCTAAAGCCAAGTCCGATGTGAATCTGGTCAATATAGTTTCTAAAAGAACTACGAATAAATCTACTACATTAAGCTTATTTTCTAAGCTACTAAATTAATAGAGAATGTATGTTTATTTTTTAAATCTGCGTTATTTTTATAGGCTCTTCTATAAAGCTACTGGCAGGATAAACTTCAAAATTCGCCCAAAAAATGCATGTTAAAAATGGAACTTTGACGATTTTTCCTGACTGAACTAAGCTTTTCTGCAGGATAGTTCTTTCACCATAATTCATGACAAATCGAGCCCTATCTATGGCTATAAAAAATTGGAGTTACGTCGCTATAACATATATTTCATTTAGACCCTGTACTTTAAAAAATTAAAAAAGGGTCTATTAAGTTTGTGCAAGTCCGAAATGTATGTAACGGGCAGAAGGAGGCGTGGCAGACCCCATAAAGTATATATATTCTTGATCAGGACGGCGAGCTGAGTCGATCTAGCCATGTCCGTCTGTCTGTCTGTCTGTCTGTCCGTCTGTCCGTCTGTCCGTCTGTCTGTCTGTCTGTCTGTCCGTCTGTCTGTATGAACACCGAGATCTCGGAAACTATAAGAGCTAGAGACGTAATTTTTTTTTGTTTGGTTCGTGTATTACATAGGCAGGCCAAGTTTATGTTTTTAAATTAATATCTCATCCCCCTCCCCCTCAAATTTACAAAAATGTTCTTAGTATATACAGTTTTAGAGTCACTGGATTCATTTTTTGCACGATTAAAGCTTTAGATGCTTTGCATGTTTGGTGCGAGTTGCAGCCCAATCGGATAATAAACACCGAAGATATTGGACAAACAATTTTCAGTACTAGGCATTTGGGTAGGGGAGGGGGGGAACCACAGCGTACGCGGCGTATGCGTGATTTTTTATTGTGAGTTTGTATGTATAAGTGTATGTGTGTGTGTATACACACATATGTATATATGCATGTGTATGTGTATGTGAGTATGTACATATATGCTGCTGCTATTATGGACTCCCAGGGCAAATCAAAGTACAGGGTCACCTACTGTCGGTTGCGTCCGACTGTAGCTTTCCGAGCTTTTTCGCCTGTGGTTGACTTTTCTGTGGAAATGCCCTGGTGTACAGAAAGAAAGCGAAACTCTATCATTTAATGCATAATTCAATACAACTTTGAACACCATTTAAATTTCGATTAAATTGTAAACAAAATTGTAGTTAAAGTTAATCCACAACGCATTCAATTTTAAAGCATATATACATATGTACATACATACATACATATATATTTATTTGCTTTCAAATCTAATAATTACATATGTATGCTGTTCGTTAATCAATTTTTTTGAATATATTTACATATATTCTTTAATTATGCGACTGCAATAAAGTTCTTATGTTTTAAGTGGTTTTTAACATCCGATACTGTTGAGTATTTTTTATCACTCAAAAAGCAAGGACGATTGATATTGAATAAGTAAACTGAATTATAATTGACTCCATTGACTATGATTATAAATTTACTTAGGAACAATTGGCCCCCACGCTGCCAGACTCCAGGCCCCCTTCAACGACTTTTGCGGAAGCTGTCGGGACGAAGAAGAAGAGGAAACAGCCCATCACCTCCTCTGTTCCTGTCCTGCCCTATGTAGAACCAGGTTCTTTTACCTGGGAGCCTACCATCTAACAGTCCTGACAGACCTTGCTCCAATAAAGCCAAGGAATCTCAGACGGTTCATAAAAGCCTCAGGCTAGTCTTGAACGAAGTAGTTGGAAATTTTTAAATTTGACCATGCGCTACCACAATGGGCCTCTTTTGGCCTAAGCACCGCTCAACCTAACCTAACCCAATGGACACAGACTTGCAAACGCGAGGGAGCAAGCACTCTTAGCGTCTCTTAAAACTATTCTTTTTATAGTACTATATGCATTTTGGCTTCAAATCTATTAAAAGTTGAGAGAATGTCGGAGTGTGACTACCGATTTTTAATCCATTTTGGTTTTGATTTTAAATATAAGGGCTAAAAATATATATAGAAAACAATATTATTAATATTTAATTTTACTCCAGAATTTGTTGCTATATATTTGACGCTATATTTTAAATTTTATTATGTTGATTAAAGTAGCCACGGCCAGTTTAGTAAATAATGTTAGATTTACTGCTTTAACAATGGCTTTAAAAACACATAAAAATTGGTAAAACAATCAATCGATATTTGCTGATACTTATACCCAAAAAATATATTCTAAGAAATGCAAATAAGTGAGGGATATTGTGGGAACTAGCAGTGGTTCCACCAGTAAATAATACCCGAAATACATAATGTGTACGATAAAAATGCTTTATTTTTAATAACGTTCTTAAGTGCGTCTCTTCATTGCGACAGCTTGGTCACCAAAAGTTCAGTGTAACCAACATATTACTCTGACAATAATGCTTATAAACTAAAAATACTAGAACGTACATTTCAACAGATATTAGTTGAATGCAATACTTAAAAGAAGTTTGCACAATTTCAATCAATTGACCTACACTGTACTCGTAGTGTGGTAATTGACGCACACCACAAAGTAGGTGAATTTTGATAGTTTGTGTTAACTTGTTGTGCATACTCTTATGGAGCTTACATATCTGTGTATTATTTCGTATCTGTTGTTCGCAGATCACTCAGCCATTGGGAAGAAAATGACAAACTTGAAAACATATAGAGACCAACCATTTACATGTAGAAATGCAACGTGCTTGATTTGGTGCACTAAGATGTGTGCAAAATTCATTCCTCTTTGCAAACGCTGTAAAGATTGTAAAATGGTGAGAGTAGCAAAGATTTAAGCAACATTCTTATACAGTCTAACTTCGCTATAATGAATCTTGACGGGACCAGAAAATCACTTCATTATATAGAAACTTCATTATACAGAAATTATACTTTTTGAAATGGAATTGGAACGAAAAAGTTGTGTGTTTGCTTCATTGTATAGAAGTTCACGATAGAGAAGTTCGACTGTACATATATTTTGTATTACTTAAATTAGACAACTCAGTAGTACTGTTAGCTGTAGCTGTATGCTAACAGTACTTAAAGTCAAGTATATGGTCTTATTCTAGAAGCTGGCCAAGAAACAGCTAGTGCTTATTTGCCGTCGGTCTTGAGTGCCTTCAGTATTCGAGATGATGAGAAGACCGGGGAACCGGGGAACCGGGGGACCGTGGGAGTCACTGCGGTGCAAAAAATAAATTAAAAATGAAAATAGAAAGTGTTAGGGTCTTTGGTATTGGTATAATAAAAACTACGCTCTGAGCGAATACTAAGCACACCCTCTCTGCCATTCTGCCATTCTGTTCTCCTGATTTCGCCCATGATTCATGTAGCAGATGCGGACGGGGATTGGCTTGGAGAGGAGACCAAGTGTACCACGTGGCTCCGCCCAACAACATTTCTGTCTTTCTTTATTCTACTTTAACGTTTTTCTTGCCACCGCACCGCCATACACATTTTTTTACGCAACGGCTCGTTGTGTTTTGCGCACAAGTTCCTCGTCAGCTCTTCAGCTCTTCAGCTCTTCTGCTTCCTTAGCTTTTGAGTTTCCTTTGCATTTAGATTTGCCGTTCCTTTTCACTGCGTTGCTATATATTTTTACACTTTTTCTCAACAAGCGTGTGTGTGTGAATATATGTATGTGTGTGTGTGTGTGTATAAATAAGTTCGTTTGCATGTGCACATGTATGTGTGTGTGTGTGTTTTTCGCAGCGAGTTCTCTCATCTTTTTTCCCGTGGAAGTGAAAAAATGTGTATGTATGTACATACATATGTACACATATACATATGTATGTATGTATGTATGTACGTGTATATGTACACGTATAAAAGTTGAAGACGGAGCTTTCTGAAAGAAAACGTAGTGGTGTGTATTCATTTCTAGAAGTGGGGTAACGTAACGCAGCAGTGTAACATAATGGGAAACCGTGATGGTGTTGGCAGTAGTAACGGCATAAACCCAGAACCCCATGTGGCTGTATTGGGGTAACGGTGACATAGACGGGTGGCAGCGGAGGTAAAGACAATTATGCGGCGCTGGTGCCGTTTGGAATGCTTGCACCTTCTGCTTCTGCTTCTGTTATGAAGAAGTACAGTTGCCACCAAGGAACGACAGACATTTTTAGTCGCGTTGATGTTGATGCTGATGTTGATGTTAGCCTTAAAGCACATACAACAAAGGCCTATAATATGACAGCAAATTTTCATATCCCGCCCCAATTGGAAATGGGTAATAAACGTGTAACAATTTTGAGCAAATGTATGTACACATAGTATAACAGTTAAAAGCAGGTGTGGCATACCCAAATATACATATGTATATATTGCTGATCAGGCTGAGTTGAGTCGATCCTTATCCTTGATTCTCCGTCCATCCGTCTGGCTGGCGATCTGGACGGACTCCCACCCCCTCAACTCGTTAACTATTCTATCGCATTTAAACCGGTTAATAAACACAAAAGATACTTCTTAGATAATCCATTTTACATAAAGAGGAGCTGAAAGGCCAACTGAATGAATGTATATATGTACAAATGAATGTATATACAATATATTATACATATATCGCCTGGAGGATAGTTAAACTATGCACTGTTGTCAGCAAAGGAACTTCCGAGCTTAGCTTATTCAAGCGATAGTTTATCGCTGTTTAACTCTCTGACGATCCTCATGGGATAGTGATAAATAACAATTTGTCGTTATTCTAACAACTTCATGAGTTGCAATTTATAACTAGTACTTTGTGATCGGCAGGTGAGAACAACCTAAAAGAGAACTGCTTGTCTTTGATCTTGCCCAATCCTAAATTACAATTGTAGGCTCTTAAAATGTTGATGAAGAATAGTGGTTGGCGCGATTTGCATTTTCTTACAATGACCCAACACAAATATGTACACAGAAAAATTCTTGATAAAATAAAAATTTTAGCTTGGATTTTTAGACCCTTTAAAAAAGCACAAAATGGTCTATTAAATTTGTGCAACTCAGAAGGCAGACCCAACAAAATATATATCTTCTTGATCAGGACGACGAGCTGAGTCGATATATCCATGTCCGTCTGTCCGTATGAACACCTAAATCTCGTAAACTGTAAGAGCTAAAGACATCATATTTGGCAGTTAGATGCCCCTATAGTGCAAGCAGACCAAGTTTGTGTTCCCCCAAAAATCGCAAAAAACCACCGAAGCCACAATTTTAAAGATACCAGTAAAGAACTTGATTCATAGACCCTGTAATTTAAAAAAGTACCAAAGGGTCTATTAAGTTTAAGCAAATGACATTTGTGTGTAACAGGCAGAAGGAGGCGTGGCAGACCCCATAAAGTATATATATATTTTTGATCAGGACGGCGAGCTGAGTCGATATCTGCCTGTCCGTCTGTTCCCCTAGATCTCGTAAACTGTAAGAGCTAAAGACATCATATTGGGCAGTTCGATGCCCCTATAGTGCAAGCAGACCAAGTTTGTGTTCGATTTTTGATACCTCCCCACCTCCCCCAAAAATCACAAAAAACCATCGAAGCCACAATTTTAAAGATACCAGTAGAGAACTTGGTTCATAGACTCTGTAATTTAAAAAAGTACCAAAGGGTCTATTAAGTTTATGCAAATGACATTTGTGTGTAACATGCAGAAGGAGGCGTGACAGACCCCAAAAAGTATATATATTCTTGATCAGGACAGCGAGCTGAGTCGATATTTGCCTGTCCGTCTGTCTGTCTGTATGAACACCTAAATCTCTGAAACTAGTATCTTTTCAAATATCTTTTTTTCTGTGAGTAGACACTAAATAAATAAATTGCAAATTTAAATATAAATCTTGGGATGAAGAAATGAAAATTTAAATGAATTTAGTACAAAGACCTGCATTTTTGCACTGATTAGGGAAAACCCAATTAAACCCAAATTAATGGGTTAGTTGAGGACTTAAGTTTAAATTTAAACCATTTTGATTTGTGTGTAGAATATAATCAAAAACGAAAAGAAATAATTTGGATTTTATTCAGCTTCTGATCAATGATTTTGTTAATACACCCATGTACTTGAAATACTACGAATACATAACAAGTGTCTAAGGTGACAGGCTGTACTTTTAAAACCTTTTTAATTAGTTCTTTTGTGCGCTTCGCACATACTACTCGTATGTATGTACATATGTACATACACTCAGCTACAGACACGTAGGCACTTGTATATACGGTTGTGTTGTGTGTTAATACATAAGTATATGTAAATACTTAGCTTCGCATGTACATACGTATAAAATATTATCCTTTTTCTTATCCTCAATGCTTCCGTTAATTTTTCAAAAGTTCCTTTTGCCTTTTCTGTGGTTGTGTGCCTTTGTCGTTGCCTGCAGTCCAATCCTAACAGCCCTTGCAGAGGTACAACCAAAGTCAAAGTCAGTGTGAGCGCCAGCGCCAGCACCGGGACACGGGTACGCCTCCGCTGCTTAACTCCAGGCAAACCATTTCCCTTTATATCCCCCCCCCTCCACCCCTGAAACGCCCTGAAACGCCAACTTCCATCATTCATCCGTTCCTCCTTGGTTCCCCTTTCACGCTCATTCTCGGTCGAGGACATCGTCGTAGTCTACGTCTCCGTCGCGGCCGCTTTCCATCGCCCATTTTCCTTTCGGCATTTTGAAACTTAAGCCGCCACTTGAGTGGGTTGTGTTTCATTAAAAAACAACGCATCTAGAATACACAGACACACTCGCACACTCGCACACAAATTCACATATAAATATATGTGTATATGCATACATATACATATACATATATAAATGTATGTATGTATGTATGTGCAAGTATGTTCATTCATACAAACATATACACACACCCAAAACACACACCATCGAAACATAAGCATGTATACCACTTGCGGATACATAAAACGAGATTCCAGGAAAGAAGAAAGAGGAAAAAACTGTAACTGGCGGAGAAATTGAAGAAAAGTTGCTCAAAAATATTCAACAAAAAATGTAGCTATGGCATTTGTGGTGTGGTAAATCGGGTGGTGAAGCACTCGGCTGGAGGAAGGAATCAGACTAAGGCGAGGGTGCAGACGCCAACGTGCAGCGACATGCAGGGGGCGGGTGTTCTGCTCGGGTTGGGTTCGGTTCGGCTCGAGCAATGGTTGCTCTTCCAGGCATGTATGCGCAGCCTGCGTGCCTTTGTATAAGCACCGGCACCATCTCAGTTTTTGAGCGCAAATGTGGTTGCTGGGACGCAAACATCCACATCCATGTGAAGGCTACCTGCGAATAGAGTTCCCGAATAGAGGAAACATGCGCTTACCATATTTTGTCATTTCATTTCATTTCTTTTATTAATCATCGCCTTTATATTTAATTTGAATAAATCGACAGTAATTACAAATCGCTCTATTGCATAAAATTACTTTTCCTAACATTATGTTTGAGTGGTCTAAGGACCTTTCGTGTTCATTTGAACGGCGCTACTTTTATGCACCTATTACTCAACACTTTTCGAATTTGTACCCATTTCTTATTCAATAAATAAATATATATGCGTATCAAGTAATATTATATTTATTTTTCTGTAGATATCTTCCATGTAGAGTTGTTGATTTCTATTGAACATTTAACCGAAAAGCGAACCTTTTATGTGCATTTCCGTTCGTATGTCATTTTATACTCTGCGTCCATTGAAAATTTGTAAATTTGTGAAAGGGTATAATAACTTGGCCCGCATGTATGTGTATTACTGGCAGAAACACAAGTGTTCAAAAATGAACACTGCTAAAAAAAGTGCATATAAAGCATATATTCCTATAAAACCAACTGTTAAAGATAAGGAAAAACCAAACTGTAAAGCATAAAAAGTTGCGAAAGCTATAGTCGGGCGCAGCCGACCGTAGGAGACCCTGTACTTTGTTTTGCCTTGGGTGCCGACAACAGCAGCATCATATATTCACATACACACACATACACTTATACACACATACACTTTTTGATACAAATATACGCGTAAATGCAAACAATAACCAAACTGACACATTCATACATGCCCGCAATCAAAAATCTCGCATACGCCCTAGCAGCCGCGTACACTGTGGTTTCGCCTTATCCCTGCCCAATACCTAGTATACAATATTGTTTATCCCATATCTTCGGTGTTTATCATCCGTTCCGGCTGCAAATCGTGCCATACATTTAAATCATCTTAAACTTTATTCGTGCAACAGACAGAAGACAGTGACTCTAAAATTCTATACATTTATAAATAACCTTCATACAGTGCTATGAATTGTGGATCGGATAATAAACACCGGACAAATTCGAGATTAAAGTTTCCGTACTAGGCAAGGGGGAGCAGCGAGCATGCACTTAGGTAGCTACATGTAGGTACATACGTATATAAGTGTGTATGCGCGTTGGGTCTTACTTTGCGATGTGTGTGTGTATGTGTGTGTGTGTGTATTGTTAGGGTTAGCTGCTGCAGGGGAAAGTACAGGGTCTCCTACTGTTGGATACATCCAACTGTAGCTTTCCGAGTTTTTATTAATATTTTTATATTATTTTTATTTTTATTGCTATTTCATTAATATTTTATCCCGAAACTCGTTCATTTTGTTCTGAACATTTGTTCTCCATCCAGGCAATGGCGTTTGGAAATATACATACATACATATGTACATTTGTTGTATGTACATATTTCGAATACAAAATGTCAAAATGATGTAGCAAAGCTGTACTCAGTTTGCTGGGCAAATCCGCTTTGCAACACACACCCTTGCGAACAGAGAGAGTGCTATTCTTCGTCTTTTGTTCTTTACCCTTTTTTTACAAATTTTTTTTTATAAAAATACAATTAAATACAATATTATTTTTAGAAAAAATATTGTTTCTTCTTCAGATAATTTTAAATTTCTTAAGTTTAAATTTAACAACATTTTTGGTTAGGATAAAGTATCTATTCTCGTTTGATCTTGATCTTCGAGATCATAAAGCCTATCTAAAGAGCCAACTACCGCCTCCATTATCGAATATGACTTATACTCGTAGTAATTTTAGTGTTCAAGCATGAACATAGTATGAACATATGTAGATACAATAATGCAAAGTACATGGTCTTCTACTGTCGATTGCACCCGACTGTAGCTTTTCGGGTTTTTATAATAAAGGATTAGTGCGTTTTGCAATAAATAATAATAAAGCTATTTGAATGAAACAAATTTAATTAGCAAAATATACAATTTTTCATAATAACCAAACTCAATAAAGCTGAAAATTCTAGAAGCTGCGGTATACTTGTTAAAAGTTGTTTTTGTAAGACCCTGTACTTTAGAAAAGTACAAAAGGGTCTATTAATTTTGTGCAAGTCCGAAATCTATGTAACAGGCAGAAGGAGGCGTGGCAGACCCCACAGTGTATACATATTCTTGATCAGGACGACGAGCTGAGTCGATATAGCCATGTCCGTCTGTCCGTCTGTCTGTATGAACACCTAGATCTCGTAAACTGTGAGAGCTAGAGACATCATATGTATTTGGCAGTTAGTGCAAGCAGATCAAGTTTGTGTATATAAGTGGTTTTGAAGAGGCGACCAGCATATTGAAAAATTGTTTTGGTCGTGAAACCTTGTAAGTATATATATTCCTAAAGTTCTTTTGACTCTTATTTTAAGCTCCTGGAGCTTGCAAGATCTTTCTTTCCAATTGGGAGGCATTGATATCACATATATAACATATGGGCATTTCCAGGGGCGTTTAATCCAAAAATAATACAGAAAAAAACCGTTTTCTGAAAATTTTTTTTTGCTTATTTATAGCATTTTGGTAGCTCTTTGTTTAGTGTAAATGATGGGGTTTATCGAGTTTTCATTTTTTAAATATTGGCAAAAAACATGCGGTCGCGAACGTACGCAAAATGGAAGTCGACTTTGGCTTAATCTAGTAAAATGCAAAAATCAGCGAATTGGGATGGAATATTCTAAAGCAATAACTTTACTATTAAAATGAATTAATAGAGCTTTCTATTGCGCCTATTCCCAAGAAAATATCTCTATTAGTTTTTTTTTTTAATTGAATTAAGTACTTTATTTGTTTTTTTTTTTTTTTGTTTACATCTACTTCTTTTATGAATAACTTCATATTTCCTTTATATTAGATTACAGTAAAGAGATTTGGTAGAAAAAGTGCAAATATATCATATGTTTTCATTGCGAAATAATAAAATATAAAAATGCCTTTAAAAGTAGCTAAAAGTGAATAAATTACAGTTTTTTCAGTTTTTAGGCCAATTTCCTCATAGATATGGTATGGATTCATTGTATTATGATAATTTTGACATATCATTCTGATATTTGATATTTCTTTCTTTACATAAAAATGCGATGATTTCATTTTCGGTCCTGGTTGACCATTTGGTGGATATGCCCATATACTAGAATTATAAACACTGTATGGATGCGACCCTTTTCGAAATAGTTTTTCAGTAACCTCTGTACCGTTTTTAGGACAAATACATACATACAAATAATTCAGTCCTTTTCGACATTAAACAATATTTAATTAACCTGATATACGAATCTACAAATATGTATATTTTGCCATTCATAATGCAAAACATTAAATATACCGACCAACAGTCAAATATTTCTGTTGCAGGAAATTGCCTGTTGGTAATATTCTTTTTTTTACATCCTCATACACTTGTTTTATAGCGCATCCGAATCCGTCGGGCATTGTTTTTGGCATTATGTTCTGCCTGTTACATACATTTCTGAGTTGCACAAACTTAATTGACCCTTTAGTACTTTTTTAAAGGGTAATGCTAATTTAGTTTACTACTTACTCTACTTTTTAAAAGGAATCGGACATAGAGGTTATCTCTGACCTTATGTTTAGATCTTTGTTACTTGTGTACAAAAGTTATATAGTATAACTAGCAAAAAACCATCGTATCTGTTCTCAATGTTAAAATTTAGTGTTTCAAGAAGAACTTATGATCAGAACCAGTCTACTGGGGATCTACTACTTAACAGACTCCACAGTCTTTGCCAAGTCAAACCAAGGAATCTGATACGGTTTAAAAAAGCCTTGGGATGGATGTAATCTCAGATGTCGGACTCCAGCTTAGTTTATGCGGCCTCACAACAGGCCTTACTGAGCTCAGTGAGTGGACCCCAAATCCTGAGCTACCGCCCAACCTTACCAATCTAAGATAGCGAAATCTGAGCAACAGATTCGTTGCGTCTGTTGCGGCTGTTCGCCACTAGAATTGAGTTAAAATGTATACAAAATTCTAAGTAGTTTTATAAAAATTATTTATAAACTTAAGAACTTTAAAAATTGCCAAATAAATAGTTTTAATTACACTAAAATATAAAAACAAACGTACACAAACTTTTTTCAAATTAACAGTCTACAAAAGTATGAATTGATTATAAGTACATTATTCAATTATATTGTTATAGTATTCAAACAACATGTGTTCATATAGACAGACGGGCAGTCAGACAGGCCTATATCGACGCTTTACGCTTTAGCAAATGGTTTTAAGTAGTTTATGCATAACTCCTATTAAAACGTGTAAAATATCCAACATTTTTACTATACATTATACCAAAGTGCATTATATTATGTACATACTTTGCGCCTTGCCACATTGTTGTAGTAGTAATCGCAATCCGGGTGGTGGTAGAGGTATTGATGTTGGTGGTGGTGCCGTTCTTATATTCAAAACTTTAAAAAATGGCGGATGGATGGCCTGCTTTATGCAATAGGGTGGGTTGCGGGCGGTATTAACGAAATGTGTATTTCGAAATTGATGAAAAAAACGTTATTTCGCATAGGCAACGCGTGATCAACCCTCTAAATTTTTTACTGGAAAAATAAATGTGAAGAAATTGCTGTTTTCCCCGAATAATCCACTTTAATAAATGAAATTAATCGATAAATTATACAACAATCAAGTTAGAATTGTCGTTAGTTTTCTTCTTCAAGTACTTACAGTGCACTGGCATTAAGTTAAAAATTGTATGCAAGTAAAACTGTATATCATCTCAACATATTAACACAGGATTGTCCATATATAAACAACGCAGGACCACAAGGTGAGGTTAAAAGTTGGATGAATACAACGTTTAAAGTAATGTTGGGTCTACTATATTTTAAGGTTACTGAGCTAAAAAATTTCGAGTTATATAGTTATAGTAGTAGCAAGGGTTGATACTGTTGTATCCCTTTTCGAAAGTTTTTGAAGGTCCGATAAAATTGAACACGTGATGTATTCCACTTCGTTTGGTTAAATGAACCCTCGACCTTCTTTAAGGGTCCTATGTAATCCATAAAAATTATTGCAATTATTCCAATCATGCAATTTTGAACGAAGTTCAAAGTCAGCCGATCAGACAGCTGATTGTTGTAAGTATTTACTCTTTAACAACATACTATATAATGTCATAGAGAGAATGCACGAAATAAATCAATTGTTTTCAATATTGGTTATAGTATGTTATCTATGTGTATTGTTGTGCGATATGTAATGTATGTCAAAACAAAGTAGAGTGTTTGTTAATTGTTTCTAATAATGCTTTCTGCGGCTTTTCCGGTACAGTTAACTTGCCGGCAAGCTTAACTTCACTCATGCGACATCTGGATTGACAATAATAGAAGGGAAAACAGGGAGAATTTAGATGTATGTGTGTATATGTGGAAAAATTTGACAAAGTTCGGCAATTATTACCAAATACTTTACACAAACAGATTTTGGCAGAGGTAAATTAAATTTGACCCAATTTTAATATATAGCTTTTTTTTAAACTTCTTCCCCCGCAGATGACACGGTGCCAAAAATCAATTTTCCACGTTAAAAAAATGTCTGAAACCGATAATTAAACAGGTAATTTCTTTCCAACAGATATATTCGACTGTTAATCGGTAAATTTATTGGCTTGCATTATGAATGGGAAAATATATATATATTTTTTTTACTGCTAATTCTAGTTAGAGCTCTTGTGAGATGATTTGGGTGCGACGACAGGCTGCAGTAGTACTTTTCTATCTCTGACGAAAAGTATATTCAGGTTTCTCTAAAGGTTTTCGTTCCGAACGTACCACGGTACACCGGTGATGATTCTTAGAATCTTTGACTGCGTTCTTTGTATTACCTCAATACTGCTGTTGCTGGCATTACCCCACAACTAGCTGCCAGATTGGCTTTAAAACGGAGTTAGAGCAAGACTTTGTAGTCAAGACTAAGGAGAGAACGGTCGTTTATAAACCAATGAAGACTATTAACTTTAAGTTTAAGGTGCGTTGTTTTAGCTTCAATGTGCCTGTCTGTCGAGATGTACGTCACTATATTTGATGTTGGAAGACTGTATTGTTAAAAGTGAGAGGAGGGCAGTCCAGCCTATTTAGAGTGAACATTCATTCACTTTGATTCGCCAGTCGGATAACTATTTCTCCACAGCTACTAGACATCTCGAGCGGCTAAGAATCGCGGTATCGGCAGCAAACGTAGATGTCAGTTCTGCGCTCGTTGAGATGTCCGCAGAATACAGGAGATACAGTGTTGGCCCAAGTACGCTACTTTGAGGAACTCTAGCTTCGACTACATAGTCGTCAAATACGGAAGTGTTACATCCTAGACGACGACGATAGTAAGGTCTATATGATGAAGTAACTGTGTTATCTTTTCCAAATTTTCGTACCAATATTATGATGATCTTTTTCCTTCTCTGGGGAAAATAACCAATTCTTCTTATTGCATTAAAGATTTGACAGATGGTGCAAACGGCGCAAATTGGGAGTTCAATAATCATTTTTGGAGCTTGGAGCCTGGAGCCCGGATTTTTGTAATATCATTTGGTCGAAATTCGATAGGTTCATTTCCATTTGTAGCAGCATTAGGCTGGAATACATTTTTCAGGCAATTTAAATATTGGATAACTATATTAAAAGTATTTAAAGATTTTATGAATTTGTATAAGAAAAAATAAAAGAATTTTCAGAATTTAGATTTCCAATACGGGGATTAAAAGTTTAAATACTGATGCAAATATATTTAGTTTATTCAAGCATTTATCAAGAAAAACGTTATTCGTAATGAAAGCGATTGCACTACGAGTTGACGACCTTAAATATGACAATGAAAACACCAATGATAGAAATTGGTAAAAAAAAAACTCGGAAAGCTACAGTCGGATGCAACCGACAGTAGGAGACCCTGTACTTTCCTTAGCGCACACACACACTAACAAACACTCACACATGGACACATATCGTAAAGTCGCACACAACCACATATACGCTCGCACTGCTCCCCCTTACCTAGTACAGGAAATTGAATCTAAAATATCTCCGGTGTTTATTATCCGATTGAGCCACAATTCACAGCACAGATAGAGATTATCATTAGATTATCGTATGCCAAAACACGTATATTTATTTATTTATATTTGTATATTTAAAATTGTGGGTGTGTCAGTTTTTCGCGGTTTTTGGGGGAGGGGGGGGGGGGGAGGTATCAAAAATCTAAAACAAACTTGATCTGCTTGCACTATAGGGGCATCTAACTGCCAAATATGATGTCTCTAGCTCTTACAGTTTCCGAGATCTAGGTGTTCATACGGACGGACAGACGGACGGACGGACGGACGGACAGACGGACATGGCTAGATCGATTCAGCTCGTCGTCCTGATCAAGAATATATATACTTGATGGGGTCTGCCACGCCTCCTTCTGCCTGTTACATACATACATTTCGGACTTGCACAATCTTAATAGACCCTTTTGTACTTTTTTAAAGTACAGGGTCTACAAATTTTGCAACTGGCAACATAATCCAACTTTAACAACGTACACCTCAGCTTCTAGAAGTCGCATCATTGAAAAGTAGGTTTTATTAAAAATATGAATTTGGAATTCTAACAAACGCAATTTGTTTCATGCAAATATCTTGATTCATTCAATAGTTATGATTTTTGTAACCGTACTCGTAAATTCGCCAAATGCGTCACTGTGCGACTGAAACTTCCGGGACCCTGTATTTTAATAAGATGCCAGGGTAGCAATATAAGGTAAATATCTATTATAACTACGTAACCTTTATTTTTAAAACCCGGAAAGCTACAGTCGGACGCAACCTACAGTGTACTCTGTTTTGCCTTGGGCGTCGATAACAACAGCATCATGTACATACATACACACATACACTCATACATACAAATATACGCGCAAATACATACAATAACCAATACTCACACATACATACGTGCCCGCAATCAAAAATCAAGGTCCCAGTGATCGCGTATACTGTGGCTATATACTAGGCTACAGAATCGGCAGGCGAGCGCATTAATAAAGAATTATGCGTCACTACTTTCCTTCACAACTTCTTTGTTTATGGTCCGAGTTAGCTCCCAATCGCACCAATCATTCTAAGGATTATAAGCATTGTTTACACAAAATCGTAAGCCAGTGACTTTAAAACGGTTAATACTGTACGAGCTAAAAATTTAAATATTAAATTAAAAACATAAACTTGGCCTGCGTATGTAATACACGAATCTAACAAAAAAGGAATTTAGTCTCTAGCTCTTATAGTTTCCGAGATCTCGGTGTTCCTACGGACAGACGGACATGGCTATATCGTCTCAGCTCGTCGTCCTGATCAAGAATATATATACTTTGTGGGGTCTGCCACGCCTCCTTCTGCCCGTTACATACATTTCCGAGTTGCACAATTTTAATAGACCCTTTTGTACTTATTTAAAGTACAGGGTCTAAAAAAGCAGATGTCCAGCTAAGGGCTACTCCAATAACAATCCCTGTTTAGTTTCAAAATATACATACAAAGCCAAAAAAATTATGTAAATTAAAAAATTATATAAAAAAAAGTAAAAACGAAGCGCAATAAAATTGCCAGAAATCGCAGAAAGGGGTGGTAGAACAATTTTAGTGAAAACCGCCTGAAAAACTGGAAGTAGAGCATATCAGTATATGAACATTTATGAGCATACACAAGGACGACTGATTATTAAGTAACGGTCACTCTGGACTGTTCGGGAAACAAGTTTGTGTTCCCAGCGGTTACACTGAGGGCTAGTTTGAAACGAAACCAGTTGGTCATTTCTTAACATTTGAATTTGTATTTGCATCTTGTCCCTTGTACTCGTAGGTCCTACTGGGCGCATTAGAACAATTGAGCTGCTGACCGTTGGTCAGCAGAACAGAATCGCCTTGAGAGAAAAACCCTTCATTCGTCTGTTATCAAACTCGGACCCTTCTTTCGAAAACAAATTTCTTAAGCCACATTATACACACATTATAATCATGTCAACCGGTTGTCAACCGAGACTACATTTTCTAAACCTTGTTCTTAAAATATAATTGCTCTGTAAAACAAACTGTACGCCGGTTTTGAGGTAATAAAAATACTCGTAGGTTTGTGTATGTGATAATATATCATATCATGATTTCTTTTAAAATATTTAAGGAAAAGGAGTGGTTGTTTTAAGTTCTTTCCTTTCTTTCATTGTATAGCACAACAGGCGACTGCGACTTCTACATTCAAATACTCTGTATCCGTATTTATTTATATGAATGCATATTGGCATAATATAAAAGATATATAAGTTATGCTCACAACAGCTCCTTAGTTGAGCGATGGAAGAAATTATAGTAATCTTAAGCTAGTTCGTTAAGGTTAAATGATGGAAGGATATTTGTAAACTATTTGATACTACTATTTGATTAAGCCCGGCAATGTAGGTTATAATAACATTCGTTACAATTATAAAATTAATAATAAATATTCAGCACTTAGAATTTCTTTTCTTTCCCAGGCTCCGCAGCTCTCTATACATATGTATGTACATATAAATGGATGAGTATATGTAAATAATAATGTATGGTTTGATCGGTATAGTTCAAGAGCTTTCGTGCATAAGACAATATTTAAATTGTATTAAATTCTTTTATATATTAATTATTTTGAATGCATACATCACACATAAACAGAAGTATGTCCCGCACGATTCCCGTGTGAAACCCACGAAATGCACTTAATACTTTAACGAAGCAAAACCGTTAATTCACAGCTTCATACCCAGTTACCAGAGTCGCTTTGAAAGGAGGCTTTACTCGTATGACGTTTACATTTTTTCAATTTGTTTTTCTCAATGATTGCCGTTAATCCTGCGCCCACTACAAAAGGTCGATTGAGTGGTGACCAGGGGCTTTCCTGGCCCAGTGCCATAAACGGTCGTGTGCCAATGTCGACGTCCAGTTTATAAGATAATTGTTGACCAGATGTGCTGTGGCTGCCGCTGTGGCCGTGGCCGTGGTGTGGCTCTCCAACCACTGCCTGTACTCTGTGTCCTTTGGAAGTGTTGCGTTATGTGAACCCTTTTGGGGGCCTGTACACGCTAAAAAAATCGCTGGCAAAAGCGTAACGATAATGGATACAAAGTGTTCGACAAAAAACAAGAAGTAATGCATAAAAAACGGACAAGGGTCTGCATAACGCCAACTACCTGTTGAGTCACGCCTACATCTGACTCCGGGGCTCTGTCATGGTCAATGTCATGATGTGGTTTCATTTTTGTTGTAGCTCTGTCTGTTGTACTCTTTACTTTATATTTTTTGTTAGCTGTCTTTGCTGAAAAAGGTTACAAGTGCTAGTAAATCAAGTTCAAATATGGTTACAAAATTCCGTAGAATTCTGTGGGTGCCCCTCTACTCGTACATTAAACTGCAGCACAGTAGCTTTTAAAATAAAGATATTGTAGCCCACCTTTGATGTCCGTTCATTCCATTTATTATATATTCAAATGTTTTATTACTTACCTCATTTCATCCAAGCTTCATTTCTCATTTCTCACTTCTCACTTAAAACTAAAACTATGTTTCCTTACTTACAAACTAAGAGCAGCGCATACACACATGTGTGCATTTAAGAGCGCACCACAAGCGCGGTGAGACACAAAAAGAGACAATGTTAAGAACCAGAGCAGAGCAAAGGCACAGTAGTTATATTGCTCTCTCCGCTCAGCTGTTCTTAAGCCACATACGTATGCACATGTGTGTATTTTGTTTTAAGGGGTACAAATGCTCATTTGAGGGACACGTTCTCATGCCTGGCAAAAGCAGGAATGTATGAATATACATATACGAGTATGTATATGTATATGTGTACATATATGCTTTAGTGGTAAAAGTACACAGATTGTTTCCACACACGCTCTCTCAGCTGAGAAGCCTTAGTTAAACGATGGCCAGAGAGGGCAAAATGTGTATTCAAATGCAATAATACACTTGAATTAGCTGGCAGTGCCAGCAAAGGTGCACCTAAGACACTTTGTGTCAGAAAGCGAAGAATATTTCCAAGAGATATACTGAATCAAGTGCATGTTGACATAAATCAGCAACTTAAATATAAATTCGTTGTTATTTACGTAATTGTGTGTCTCTATCTAGATATTCCACTGTGGGAATATGTTATAGTTTTTGCCATATTTACATATGAATATGCATAGCTAGACGGTATTTTTTTTTTTTGTTGCGAGTAGTTGTTTTTTGGGGTATACCCGTAAATTTGATTGGGGCATTTAGCTATTTAGGTATTTGCTCTCTGCGGATTCGAATTTGTGGAAAAATACAATGTTTTTTGTGATAATGAGACTCTCTCTTGTCTCTGAAATGCATTGAAATCAAAATCTTACAACTCCGTAAAAATATATATGTATGTATATATATGCATATCGCTTGATTAGTGCATATCGCTGTTAGTGCTTTTGTCACTCAAATTAAAAGTGCGCCAAAAAAGAAAAAAGAACAACAGATGGCACTGTAGTAAGTGAAGTTCTTAAAGGAAAAAATATATATTTGGCTTGTTTTTTGTTCTTTATTTTTCCAATAATAACAAAAATTAAAAAAAAAATGAAATAAATATTTATTAGCTTTAGTTGCAATCGAGTCCCTGTTGCTGACCTTTTGCGCTGAGCTAGCAGAGAATGTCGTAGCATTTAGCTTTTATCTTGCTGCAACATATCTTGAAATGTGTAGAAACTATGTCACGATCTTCACTGGTGGCGCCATCTGTTGCTTAAATAAATTTTCAAGCAAACTAAACCAACTTCAATACTTGTTAAAAAGGATTTTTTACTTAAAATTCTTATTAAATTGAAACTAAAGCACAGAATTTATAAGTGTGACTAGATCGGCTGAGGCTTCTAAAGCCAAAACACAGCGTTAATAAATAGTCTGCTTTGAAAGAAAATGTGTCCGGATGCACCGAGTTTTAATTGAAAGCAGAAAACTTTTCGTTGTGCATCCTGCCAGAGCTAGCGATAAAATTAATGAAATGGTTTTCCTTTGACTACAGACGAAATCTTGTTTAGACCGTAGCACTATTGAGCCTGAGCTATGTATTATTATTATCCATAATATGACGGTGAATACTCTTTAGTGTAAATGAAATTACAATGAAATCGTTACAGCAAACCAATTAATAAAGCATATCAAACAACAGAAGCTAATCCGATGAATTTGCTGAAATCGCTGAGCTGCCCAACTGCGGTTAACGATTTTTTTTACCAAGCTTTCAAATGAAATAAGTATGCAAATTGGACGTGTAAAAAATAAGAAAAACGAACAAATTGAAACGGATTTTTATTTGGTTTTTTAACGTTCGGTTTTTTGTGTGGTGAGTTGGGTATTGGGTATTTTTTTATTCTGCCTTCTCTGCAATTACGATTTGCGGACGGAAGCAACAGGCGTGAACAGGCAGAGAGCTATTCTCGTTCACTTTTGCCGTTTACGGTTGTACTTCCGCGACGCGTTAGTACGAGGAATCGGACCTGGGATTGGGGCAGAGGTCGGGTCGGCTCCTGCCCAAAATCGCTTCTGGCCGCATGTTAATTAACATGACTTTGTGGTCAAGTGCCATAGCCATTCGCCATTCGCCATTCACCGTTGTCCGTACTGCCGCACAATATTTACCCAACAACATAATGTGTTTGTTTAAATGCCAAAGTGCCCAATCCCATTCCACACGCAATGCAATGTGGGAATAAAAACAATTTAACAGGCGGCAAATCGCGGCAATTATGTGCTCTGATCCTTTGGGACTTTTCAGGTTGTTTTATATTACGCCATTTTTTTTAATTTTTCCTTGCAATTTTTTCATGCTTTTCGCCTTTTTTTGTTGTTGTCATTTTTTTCTCTCTTTATTTTGCTTTGAAATTTAAGGTAATCCGATTTTATTAAGTGCCCGTTAAGTTTTACCCTAATCTGCCAGGAATACCACACACGAGAAGTAAATAAATTGGTTTGGGGGCTTTGTCACCTTATGAGTTTTTAAATTAGTTGTTATTATTCGATACACTAAATTTACACTTACAGTTGATGCAAGTTAACCAAAAGTCGTTACACTGAAAGTCCAGTAGATGTCGCTATTGGAAAGTACCAAGGGATATTTTAATTATGAGTTCGCATGGCTGGTCATCCAACCAGTATGAGTTCGCATGCCGAAGGGGTATGAAGTTGATTTTGCTCGCGCCAGAAAGATAAACAAAGCAAGTTGCATCGAACATGGGCAAGTTTGAATAAACTTTTCAAATAGACAAAAAAATCATTTCCCTTGTGTTTTTTCGTTGTTTTAATCGCAATTCGTTTGCAGGGTATTTGGTAAAATTTTAGAAAGTTATAATAATTAAATGGGCGGTATTTATTTATACCGACCAACTTTTTACCCCTTTTTAAGTTGGTAGCGAAATGAAATTTCTTAATCAAAATAAGTTGCATCGGGCGCAGAAAAACACGCTGTGCGTTCAAGCCGCTAGATGGCGCCCCTAAATCTAGTTCGATACCTTGCCGGTCTCTTAAATTTAGCCTTCTAATTAATTCAAATGCACAAAATCGGTATTTTAGTACGGTAAAAGAATATTGAATGGTAACCGTAACATATTTAAATCAGAAATATTCCTAACATACCGAATTATTATTTTATGCTCTTGACCACCGCAATTCTGCCATTTCCACAGACTGGGTTTCTTCCGGACTCTCAATCTTTTAAATCCTTTACATGCCTGAATTGCGAAATTAAAAAAAACTACTTTGGCGTTTTTTAAAGGATTTTAAAGCAATTTTCAGGAGTGGTTAATAATGGTGCTAAGAATATATGTACATATGTATATGCTGAACGGCAAATATGCCCTCTGTTGAAAATAATGATTGTTAGTCATTTTTAGACCCCGTACTTCATAACAGTACAAGAAGGTCTATAAAGTTTGTGCAATTGGCATTTGGTAGACGGAGGCGTGGCAGTCTCCTTAGAGTATATTCTTGATCGAAGAACGAGCTGAATCGATATAACTAAATCCGTCTGTCCATATGAACACCTAGATCTCTCAATCGATAAGAGCTAGAGACTTTATTTGTTTTAGCTTCGTGTATTGCTTATGCAAATTAAGTTTAATCCTGATTTTCGGATTAACTTCCCTTACCTCAGAAAATCACAAAAATATTCTTTTAGCTTGACAGCAGCTACAGTTTCATATTAACTGACTTCAATTTTCTGTACTAGGTGTAGCAAATATTTTTTAGACCCTGTACTTTAAGAAAGTACAAAAGTTTATTAAGTTTTTGCAAATAACATTTGTGTGTAACAGGCAGAAGGAGGCCTGTATATTCTTGATCAGCATGACGAGCTGAGTCGATCTAGCCATGTCCGTCTGACCGTCTGTCCGTCTGTCTGTATGACCACCGAAATCTCGGAAACTATAAGAGCTAGAGACGTATTTTTTTTTCGTGTATTACATAGGCAGCTCAAGTTTATGGCTAATGTTCGACATGTCATCCCCCTCCCCCTCAAATTTGCAAAAATACTGTTAGCATGTACAGTTTTAAAGCTTTTGATGCTTTGAATGTTTAGTGCGATTTGCAGCTCAATCGGATAATAAATACCGGATATATTTGTCAATCAATTTTCCATAGTAGGAATTTGGCTGGGGGAGGGGGGAAGCCACCGTGTACGCGGCCACTATGGCGTATGCGTGATTTTTTTTGATTATGAGTTTGAATTTCTATATGAGTATTTGCGATCGTTTTAAGCTGTCCAATGAAAGTGGTGACGTCACTACTGTACGCTGCTCTGTTGCCGGTGAATGTTGGCAACATGTCTCGCAACATGCTTAGCAACATAACGTTACTTTTATCGTTGCTTCCCGCTACGCCAGAATTTGCATGTTCCTTGAAATCGTCTAATTTTCCATTTCCACTTTGTTGCAGCTCTTTAGTTCTTTCTAAGTTTTCCACGTTGTTTCCATCAGCAAGTTCGTCATCAGCGAGTGGTGGTTCCACTCCTCGAATGTTCTTTGGAATGCCGAAGTGTCCATTTTGATGTCCGGGGTAAAAATTAAGTTGTGTATTATTGTGAATTAATCCCACTTCTGATTATTGTAGCTGTAGTTAACCCTCTAAGCCCCAAACCCTTAAATAATGACTAAATTTTAGTTGAACAATTATCTCTAGGGTATACTGGGGCCACTGAGCTCAAAAATTACCCCAGAAATGGTATAGCTGCTTTCGTTTACCTGTCAGGTGAGATAATTGAAAAAGTATCTCAAGGTATTTCTAGGGCTTTGAATAAGAAAAAAACCCTTCCGATTGGTTTGTATCAAAATTTAATTATTTTTAAAGCTAACAAGAAAAAATTAGAATGTCAATACCTTTTGCTCAGATTTTTTTAAACATCGAAGAAAATCATTTCATGATAAAAATTTTTAAAGGTGAAAATCAGATGCCCTGTGCAAATTAAAATAAAAATACGGTAAAAGGTTCGAAAAACTTCCAAACCTTTTGCAAGTACAAAAGCTATAATATTAGAGAACCCACAGAAAATATTAAAATAATAAAAAAGCTAACCGTTTTTTTTATACTTGCAAAAATGTAATAAGTGCCTTGAGGCACTCTTCGTTTTATTCTTGTTTCCCCTTTTCTTGTCGAACTCTGTTACAGCTGGCGAATCATCTATTACATTATGCTTAACTATCGATAATCAATGTTACCTCTTATGTTATCTTTATACTTTCTTCCACACAGTGTTATTTATACAGGGCTCCGCTGAATTAAGCACGATTTTGGCTTTTTCTCTTTACTGTGCAGAGTTAAGTACACTCAGAGAAAAAGCCATGTGTAGTTAAATTTTTTTATTCCGAAAACACCTAAAAATAAACACAAATGGACTTAATTTGACTAAAATCATATTCTATTCGCAAATAAATATGAATCTTGTCAAATCAAAGTTGAAATATAAAATTAAACAAAAAATAAAACCCGAGTCGTCCGCATTCTGCATTCTTGCAATCTGTTCATAAGAATTGTATTTGGTATTTGGGATGTCCAAACTGTTAAAGCTTTGTGGCGCAAGGGTCTAAGTCGACACTGAACAGCGTGCTTTTGCGTGTCAACCAAGTAGAGGAGAGTCGTGAGTTCAAACCGCGAAGCCGGACAAGTAAATTTGGTATGTAAAAGTAAAATATAAACAAAATTTATAAAATAAAGAAAAATTTATAAAAAAAATAAAAATGTGGTGCATCATATGTAATTTGGAAGTTAATCAAACTTTTTTTTTTTAAGGTGTGCGTATTTGAATTGAAAGGAGGCGTAATCAATTTAACTATGATATTTTAATACGAAAACTCTTTAATTGAACAAATTCATAATCAAATGCAAATTGAAGTGATTCCATGTCAAGTTAACAATTTCAGTGTTAACTTGACTTTTATCCCCATAAATTTTCAATTCAACTACAAAATAGTGATTTTTACTACGTTTTTCCCCTCAGTGTATAAATTTCAACCATTTTGTTCCATATTTTACTGCTATGTACAACTTTTTAAATGAAGATGGGTGTGTAATGTTGTAGGTGTTGAATGAATTACCTTTATTTATATTTATTCACAATGTATTTGATACTTTTAGTTCAGCCACACCTATTGACAAGTTAAATATTTACATATGTACCTTACATTATAGGCTCGACAATGCTTTTACATAAGTAATTAATAAGATTCATCTACCCGAATACAAATATTTAAAACTACCGGTAGTGCTTAAATTTCAACTTCTTTCGATACTGCCGATGGCCTTATTCTTTTTTCATCGATGTTATTCCCGATACATCGATTTAATAAATTTGTATCAGAACCCATTTAGTAATGAGATGACGAGTGGCAATTAAATTAATTAACTAATGTCTAATGGGAAATGTTAAACTGCGAAATGTTTGTAACAGGCAGAAGAAGGTGTGGGAAGTATTATATGTATTCTTGAGCAGGATTGCGAACAGAGTCGCTACAGTCATGTCCGTCCGTAGGAATACCTACCCTGTAGTACATTTTACTAGCTGAGAATTAGCCAAATATTTATAGTTCCAACCTGAGACTTTGCCTTATTTCTATTTACACGGGATATCATGGCCGGAGGTCAATTGTCACCCCCTTGTTTAGCTCGTTCTAGTTCATGTACTAGTGCATAGTGAACTTCGTGCTATACAACTCTCTGATATGGCAACTTAGACAGTTAAGCAAAGGCACAGAGCATTGATATTACGAACATAATAATTGCTCAAATAAGGAGCATTCTCAAAATAAAGTTAAATATGTTATCAACTCAGTTAAATAAAATAAAATTCATAAATGAAGTCAATGCGATTTTAATTGTATACTCTTCCTAGCGGGCCAACCCCCATTCGCTTCGCTCGTAATACAGCCATTGAGTGGGAGGCGGAGAAACCCCTAATTTTTTAATAGTCCCATATTCTCATTTTCTCATAATTTCCTATTCCCAATTTCATGTATTCTCAATTTCGATATTCTCATTTTCTCATAATGCAATATTCTAATTTTTTCATATTTCTGTATTCTGATATTCTTATCTCCTCATTTTTCCATATTCTCATTTTCTAGTATTCTGATTTCTCATTTTCTTATATTCCTTCTTCTTCTAATTTTTACATCTCATTTTCTTCTATTCTTATGTTTTCATACTTTTGTTTTCTCATCTTTTTATTTTCTTATATTCTCATTCTCATATATTCTCATTATCAATTTCTCAAATTTTTATTCATATT
>JAWNNL010000338.1:0-14062 GCA_035045005.1 Liodrosophila aerea | reverse complement strand
TATGGGCATATCCGGCAAATGGTCAACCAGGCCCGAGAATGAAAATCTTCATAATTATCGTATTTTTGCGTAAAGAAAGAAATATCAAATATCATAAAGAAATGGCAAAATTTTCATAATACAATGAATCCATACCATATCTATTAGGAATTTGGCCTAAAAACTAAAAAAAACTGTAATTTCTTCACTTTTAGCTACTTCTAAAGGCATTTTTATATTTAATTATTTCGCAATGAAAACATATGATATGCTTGCACTTTTTCTACCAAATCTCTTTACAGTAATCTAATATAAAGGAAATTTGAAGTTATTCATAAAAAAATTAGATGTAAACCAAAAAAAAAAACAAATAAAGTAGCATGGAAAAATCGTACGTTCGCTACCGGTACTTAATTCAATTAAAAAAAAACAAATGAAGATATTTTCTTGGGAATAGGCTTAATAGAAAGCTACATTAATTCATTTTAATAGTAAAGTTATTGCTTTAGAATATTCCATCCCAATTCGCTGTTTTTTGCATTTGACTAGATTAAGCCAAAATCGACTTCTATTTTGCGTACGTTCGCGACCGCATGTTTTTTGCCAATATTTAAAAAATGAAAACTCGATAAACCCCATCATTTACACTAAACAAAGAGCTACCAAAATGCTATAAAAAAGCATAAGAACATTTTTTAGAAAACGCTTGTTTTCTATTTTATTTTTGCATTAAAAGCGTACGAACGTACGTTCGCGACCCCTGGAAATGCCCATATGTAGATAAATAGATACGCACAACGTTATATTATAAATACATGTGTAGTTACATTGGTGCATATAATATAGTATGTAGAGATATTTGTTGAGCTCTTTGCTTAGCATAGAGGAAGTGAATTTACTTCCTCATTACATTTACCTACCACCTCTCATTCCACAAAAAGATACATTTTTGCCTTTTGTCTGCACATTTACTAAAGTTGCCATGTAACTGATATCTGTGCAATCGCCCGTTTTTGATCTCTTTGTTTTTATATAACAAGCGGAAATAATTTGGATACACAAGCAAAAACTGAACTGGGCAATTGCCAAAGAGAAACTGTCAAGCGAATGCATCCTGTTTCCTCTGGGCAACAAACTCGATCAAAGCAGCACTTAACTTGCAACATGAAAAGTTGCTGTTACTTCCTTATTGCAAATGCTTGCACACACGCGTGCATACACACTCATCTGAGCCAAGTCTTATGTAACTGGCAGCAGCCGCCATTTTTTGATGTTGGTACTGTTGCAAGTTGTAAAACGTGCCGCTAGCCTCGTTGCCAAATGTGTTGCAGCAGCACCAACTATTGCAGTAAGCAGTCACCAGCCAGCAGCCAGCAGCTTTAAAATGCAAATGCATCTAACACCGGCTCGTCAGCTTTTTGTTGCAATCTCACAGATACAGCCTCAACCCACACACACACATACACATGCAACAGTACCTAGCAACAACAAAAATCTCGTTACTCAATTTCAATTGGTTTGCTGCCGCTGTCACCATCGGCAGCGCAGTCACTGCATATTACATACCGACCGCATTGCATCCTGCTGCAGTCGAAAGTTCTGCACGAAAAGCTCGCTCTCAACCACAGTCGCTCGTTCACTTGCACCGACTCGCGTCTCCCTCTCTGTGTCTCTCTGCTGCTCGTTCTCTCCCCATCTCTGTCTGGCTGGCTCTCTCCCACTCTTTACTCTTTGCACTTCTTTGTTTTGCTTCTCATATTCTTGTTGTGCTGGTGTTACTGTTGCTGTTGCTCGTGTTGCTGCTGGCTCTGCAGCCGCTGCTGTAAAAGCTTTGCGTCGACGTCGACGTCGACTGCGGCAGCGGCAGCGGCAGCGGGCGGGTTTCGTTCGCGATGCTTCGTTGTCGTCTGTTCACTCGTTTACAGTTGTCTCTCGTTGCTTCAAGCGCGCGACACGCGAACGCTCCACGCTCCTCAAAGCAGCAGCAAAAACCGAATTCGCGTTCGTTTTGTGTATTTATCAAACGAAAAGAGAAAAAAGAACCAGAAAGAAATTAACTAAAATCAATCCGAAAAGTGTGTGTATTTGCCCAAACATAATTCCACATACTCGTATAAGCAGATGTACTTGCCACAATTGGTGTCGAAGTGTGCGTTGCATAAATAAAGTTTCGCTGTGATTTGAATTTCGAAATCAAGTTGAAGTTGCGGCTGCTGCTGCCGCCGTGTTGCAGTGAGTGGCGAATAGTTTCCCCAATTCCCAGCTGCGCACAGTGACAGTGAAATAAGAGCAAAAAGAAACCGAAAACGAGAAGAAAAGGGAAGGGAAGGGAAGAAAAAGAATAATACAAAGTACGATATACACTCGTATGTTGAAAAAGCAGAGCAGTGAAATTAAAGCAGCAGCAGCAGGCTAAAGTTGTGCCTTTAAGTGAAGTTTCTGAAATCAACACGAGGCGAAGCAGATAAGAGAGCCCCGTATAACAGCAGCAGCAATAAAATTAACAAAAAGCCAACGAACGGGGCTCTAAAACAACCACAACAGCAGCAACAACAATTACCCAAAGTAACAACAAAATTTAAAAAAAAAAAAAAAAACTCCAACCACACACAGGCAAAAAAAAGGAAGGGCCTATTTTTGGATACACGCGGCAGGACGGGAGAGCAACTCTTTATTTTGTCGAATGGTAAATTGAATTGTGCTTCTTTATACATACATTCGTACACACACACATACATATGTGTGTACTGCTGTATTAGTGTTCTTTGAAAGTTTCGCTTTCACTCTCTTACTGTAACTGCAGCTTCCCTTGTGGCATAAATAATTCAGGCTTACGTTGCGTATACTTAATATATTAATATAATCATCGAAAATCAACCTACACACACATTTACACATACGCACATACATATGTACATGCCTACATGGTGCTCACATGATCTGCGAGCTTTGCTCTGTGCTCTCAGCGTTCATTCAAGGTTCATTCACATCCATGCAACAACAAAAAAGCCTGCAACTTCCTGTCTGTCTCTGACTTTTTCTCTTTCCTGTTGCTGTGGTTGTTGCATTTTACTTCCTACATTTCCCATGCCGAAAAACAAATAAAAACTGGTTTAGTGCAACACACTGGGACTATTGCAAAACTGGTTGCAGCTATTGCCACTACTGTTGCTACAGATTGCTGCCGCTTCATTTGGCCAATTGATTTGTGCTCAGTTAGTCCTATCTCTGCCTTTGCATTTGCATTCCGGTTTAGTGCGCATCTTTGTTGCACTAACCAGAACCGGAAACATAAAAATTGCTGCCTGGCTCCCTGTCTGCCGCCTTTCTCAAATGTCCACGCTATGAGGACGCCTAACGACTGCCACAGCAGGTGCAACATCAACAGCAGCAGCAGCAGATTGCCTAATCCATAAAGAAATATAAATTCTTGGAAATGCGTACAGCATAACTCTAAGCTAAGCCTTAGATAGGAACTTATTCAATAATGTAAATTAACATTTATGTCACGAAAGATAAATTAAAGATCATGACAAAATAATTTACACATTACAATAAACTATACCTTAAATATTGAATTGATATGTGAAAATAAATTTCAAATAGATTTAACGAATTTAAATTGATTTTGTTGAGAACAAAAATCGGAAAGCTACAGTCGCCTGCAGCCGACAGTTGGAGACCCTGTGCTTCACTTTGCAGTAGAGCATATACAAATGTATATGTATGTGTATACATACATAACTATACGACGCTAACAAACACACATACACGCATTCTCAATTACATATGAACATAGTTTCCGAGATCTAGGTGTTCATACACACGAGCTGACAGACGGACAGACTCAGCTCTTCGTACTGATGAAGAATATGCATACTTCTTGGGGCCTGCCACGCCTCATTCTGCCTGTTCCACACTTTTCTCAGTTGGGCAAGAATAGACCCCTTTCACTGTTTCAAAGTACAGGGTCTAAGAATGATAGACACAGTGGAGTTGTATGATTCGAGTGTGCAGTAGTGTATCACGTTCATGTGCTCAGTTTAACTAGGGAATGTGCTAAATCGCAGGCTTAGCGTAAAACTATGTATAAAATAGTTTAATTATGTTCTACACAAGTAGAACTGTCAAGCAGCGAATATTCACATTAAGAACTATTTGACAAACTGGCAAATAAAATTTCAAAAATACACACACACACTCATTAGCAAACAGACGCATATGGCTAGCACTTGCCAACAAAATGTTTGTTTGCTGAGTTCATTAACACCCAACTTCGTCCTTGTGCGAACCAGTCAGCAAAATAAAATCGAAAGAAAAAGAAAAAGAAGAAGAAAGAGGGAAAAATTAGAGGCAAAGCGAATTGCAAACATAAATAAATTATGTGTATAGTATGCAACAACAGGCAAAGACAGACAGACAGACACTGAGCTTACGGGACCAGGTGGATAGCTTAGAATGTGCTCACGTCAAGGATATAACTGTGGCACATGACAGTGTGTACAGAAATGTATCTGCTATCCAAATGTGCGAGCATCTACAGGCTTCGGCTTGTTAGCTGTATCTATGGCTCACCTGCACACGCAGCTGCCTTGACTACAACAACAGCTCTTAAATCATCATCGTGATTATCGAGCCAAGCATCATCACTATTATCATCATCGTTTTAAGTATCATCATCATCATGGCAGCGCATAATCATGAGCGTAAGGCAGTCGAGCCAAACGCTTAGCTCGCAACGGTATTCGTTGTAAAAACGCGGCCAATAAACTGAATGCGGTGCGGTTCAAGGTTTGGCAAAAGTCAAAATGAAACTAAAGCAACAACAACAACAACAAAAGCCAGCAAACAAAGACGAACACACAACGAAACGTATGACGAACGCGAGCCGCTCAACAGCCAAATGAATAACAATAAAATCTCACAAAAGGCATGAAATCATCTGCTGAGCGCAATAGACTAAAAGAAAAAAGCCCAGAAAGCTACAGACGGACGTACCCGACAGTAGGATACCCAGTACTTTGCATTGCTTCGCGTGTGGACAGCAGCAACATATTCATACAAATATACGCGTATATACGCATACACTAACAAATACTCACACACACATAATTACATACCTGCAATCACCAATCACAATCAATAATAAGTATATTTTATGGAATAGACCAAAAATGTCGGAAAGCTGTTACATAAATTTCTCAGTTGTACTAACCTAATAGACCATTTTATACTTATTCAAAGTACAAAAAAGCTTAGTGTATAAGCATAAAAAAGAAAAACTAGCACAGTCTAGATGTATTAAATATATCCATGAGATACTCACGACTAGTTGTATTTACACAGACACAATCCATGTGAGCTCAAAGCTCATTGACCAAAACAGTCAGTGCCCCAGTCTCTCGCTCTACAATTCGTCTGCAGATATGCCGCCTTTTCAACTTACCGTTAAGCTCAACTCGCGGCGGCCCATTAACAGTTAAGCGGGCCAATTATCAATGGGCAGAATTGCTGCATTCTTTGGTCTGGCTGGCTAAGACCCTGAGGTCGATCTCTGTGGCAGATGCTGCTCAGGCTAGTTTATGACTTGCGCTGTCAATCACTGACTCATGACCTGTGCATTTGGTTGGTGAGGGAAGAGGGGGAGGCATAGGGGGGAGGGGTGGTGGAATATATTCACCCCCGTCTGTGTGAGTGTGTGCTGTAATTCTATGGCTGCTTTGCCTATGCTAGTTGTGGCTGTCTCTTCTTCCTTTCATTTATATTTTATTACAAAATTGACCCACATATTTGTAGTTGTTTACGTTGATTTTTTTCGCTACAAGCGAGTGGCCAGCGACAGATACAGATACAGATACACAATGACAGGCACATATACAGAGATACTTATTTGTGTGCTCGTGCATCTTTTTGTTGTTTATTCATTACATTATTATTTTATTTTTTCTCATTTGCTCAGTTTTTGCCGCTTTAATCGTCGAGTTTCTCTCTTGATCTATTGCCCTCTCTCTCTCCCTCTCTCTTTCTCATTCACTCCCCCTCTCTATCGTTTTTGGTTCGCATAATGTTGAAGTGTGTGTTGTGTGTGTATCGTGACATTAATGAACTTATATGGGATGGACAATTTAGATTTGATGTGTCAACAATCCATTTCGGCGTGTGTGTGTGTGTGTGTGTGTGGTATTGATTGTGCCTTATGTCAGTGTATTATTTGGAAAAAGGGTGTGGCTGAGGCTTGAGAAATTAATTGACAGTCTTTACTTTGAAGAAGAAGAAAAGATAAACTGGAATTAATAAGTCTATAATATGAACAGAAATGATAACTAGATGAAAATATAAGTCTCCATCAAGAGTCCTCGTGAAAATTAGAAGATTACTGCACTGGATATGCATGGGCCACGATCACCGCTATGTAATGCTCGATTAGAGCATACGACCACTCTTTACTGGCTGGAATCATGTTGCTGAAGCATGATTGTGGCACTGAGGATTGAGTCCGACGTGTGGATTTGGTCCTTGACTGACCATTCGGTTTGCTTCAATAGCAACCTTTAATTGAGATTTAATAATCTCTGTTACTCGCCACACACCTACACTTACTACTAATTGTACATAATTACAATTTCAAATTACTGTAAGCCAAGTAGGCAGTTTCGCATTTTTCGTAAAATACTTTGTAGTGTGTTGTATGAAAAAAACTCGGAAAGCTACAGTCGGATTCAACCGACAGTAGAAGACCCTGTACTTTGATTTACCCCGGGCGTCGATTATAGCGGCTGCATATATGTACATACTCACATACACATACACATGCACTTATACACACACACATACACTTATACATGCAAATATGTATATACTCAATTACAAACAATATTCAATACTCATATAGAAATTCAATCTCACAATCAAAAATCACGTATTCGCCTTAGTGCCCGCGTACACTGTGGCTTCTCCCCCCTCCCCAAGTTAACTGCCTAGTACTGAAAATTGTTTGTCTAATATCTCCGGTGTTTATTATCCGATTGGGCTGCAACTCGCACCAAACATGCAAAGCATCTAAAGCTTTAATCATGCAAAAAATCCAGTGACTCTAAAACTGTATATACTAAGAACATTTTTGATAACATTTGAGGGGGAGGGCAATGATGATGATCACAATTAACAACATAAACTTGGCCGATGCAACTCTGTCATACACGAATCCAAACGAAAATTAAAAAATTACTGTCTCTAGCTACATATAGGTTCCGACGATCATCGCTGTGTAATGCGTGATTAGAGCAGACGGCCACTCTTTACTGGCTGGAATCATGTTGCTGAAGCATCGATTGTAGCTCTGAGCATCCTGAGTCCAGACATGTGGATTTGGTCCTTGACTGACCATTCGGTTTGCTTCAATAGCAACCTTTAATTGAGATTCAATAATCTCTGTTACTCGCCACACACCTACACTTACTACTAATTGTACATAATTACAATTTCAAATTACTGTAAGCCAAGTAGGCAGTTTCGACATAAACATAGTCTGTTGACTTTATTCTGCTGTCACAGCAGCAACAGCAAAGGAATCCAGCGACTTTAAAACTGTATGTGCTAAGAACATTTTTGTAAATTTGATGGGGAGGGGGATGAGACATCAAATTAAAAACATGAACTTGGCATAAAATAACAAAGATAAATCAGGACTATTTGTAGATAGTATATCTAGATGGTTATAGACCCAGTATGCACATATGGTTAAACTTTTAGTTTAGTTATAAATATTAATTGAAATGCATTGAAACACTCCTTTACACAAGAACCCTTACTATGTGCGAATTGGACTAGTAGCTATACTTTTAATTGCTGCAAACTTCGCAACAATTGCAATGTTAATGTAGTGTAGCTTAACCGTTATACGAGTACTCGAAAATAAATTACATTATGGTGACAAGAATTGACCGCAAACTGTTTTGGTTTTGATTTCTTTTCGATGTGAATTTCGTATACGCTTCGCTGCAGATACAGGGCGAACAGTCGCAACAGCAGGTACTCGTTCTAAGATACAAGATACAAATGCAGTTAGCCCTGAGTGACCTCCAAACTGTATAAAAGAAACAGAGCAACAGAGCGACAAAGAGAGAGACGAACAGGGCGGAGACACCTCGAACCCTCTACAGTGTGTGGAAAGGAGCAGGGGAGCAGAACCACAAAACCACAACCGAACCGATCATAATGATGATTAAGAAACTCCGTTCTCAACTACGTGTCTAACAAGTGTGCATGTGTGTGCATTGCAGTTGTGTGTGCAGCGGCTGTCATAGACGCTGACGACTCATTCAAAGTGCCAAACAGAACAGAACCAAAACGCGGGGACCAATGGCCAAATAGCCTGAAGAAGAAAAGGTTCCAGGTCCCAAGAGATGGCTGCCACTACCTGCGGTTTCATTAGATAGCGAGTACTCCTTCTCACACTCACAATCATATCAGGGGCCTTGGCTTGGCCTTTATTTTGCTTTTATTGCAAAATGTATTAAAATGTGACACAGGTGGAGATTGGGTTGAATAACTAAGTGACACGGGGATGTAAGGGGTGAGTGCAGAGAGCATAGGTAAAAGGCGGCCAAAGATAGACACACACGCACACACGCACACACACGCACACACACACACACACTCACAGGTAACGATGGCACTGAGCTCAGATGATGGGCCTGCTAAATGATGTTGATGGTCGCTGCTGATGAGACATGCGATAAAAATGTATGTGACTTGGCTGCTTATGTTGATGTTGTTGTTGGTGTTGGTGTTGTTTGTTCTGCTTCTTCTACTTCTTGCTGGCTGCCTAATGACTAGGCCCAAAAAGCAGAAGACGAGTTTAAAGTGGGTTAAATGCTGCATGGTAGCAGGAGGGTAGTTGCCTTTCTATGTCAGACTAGACTCTAAGAAAATGCCAAGTAAGAACCAAAAAGTTAGAAAGCTTTACGTCCAGCAATACGCAAACTTTAAAATTTTAAATTCCTCTAAAATCCTGTTCCATATGCATTTAAATATTTATCTCGCTTTCAACTAAACCTACGATTTAGTGAAGATCACTATATACTCTATAAAGGAAGATGTAAAAGAGGGCATAATAACCTTGTACAAATGAATGTATGTAACAGTGATACAGTATTCAAATAGTATATATACCTGATCAGGACAACAAAATGAGTCAATCTCAGCACCTACAGGAGATAGAGGCGTCACTTTTGGAATGTACGAGGGTGTTTGTACATTTACATATTTCAACCTGTGTATGCCACGCCCTTCCCCACAAAGCAATGAATACGTATATCACGTGTAACACAATCGCAAATAGAATTATTAATATTATTGCATGATCTGTATGAACACCTAGATTTTGGAAACTATAAGAGCTAGAGTCTTAATTCTTTTTTGTTAGCTTAGTGTATTGCACAGCCAACTCAAGACTATGTCTGATTTTCGATACTTCAAACCCCTCGCCCTTTAATTCGTAATCAAATTTTGAGCTGCTATATTATATTAGAGTCACTGTTTTCGTTCTTTGCACGCATAAAGCTAAACATGCATAAAATGTTTGACGCGATCTGCAGCAGAATTGATAAATAAACACCTACTGTCGGTTGCGTCCGACTGCAACTTTCCTGCCTTTTTTCCTCAAATAGATAAGTAAATTCTCAGCATCGAGGCCAAGTTCAAGGTGCATCCGTATTGTTTTCATACACTCATTTTAGTGTTGATTAACTCCGTCAGAACCTTCAACTTGCGAAAAGATGTCATTTAATTATATATTTTGTAGTGCGTGATTACATTTAAAGCGCAGTTTTAGTATGTACATGCATATGTATGTATATACAAACATGTGTCTGGCTGTATGTATGTATGTACATATGTATGTATGCATGCAAATTGGAATTTCTGCAACCCCACTTCAGCCACTTCTCGTTGCACTCTGAAGCAGCCCTTAAGCTAATGTGTGCCCATTTCACATTTATGCGTAACTGCGCTTATGCCACGCCCCAGCTCATTAGCAGAGGCCAGACGCGTAAGGGGCAGAAGGTGCTCGATGGGAGGGAGCATTAAGAGGAAGGACACAATTGCCCACAGGGAGTATAAGCTGTTGGGTCGAGGGGGTGACGGGGTGACGGGGTGACGGGGAGACACAGCTCTTGGCAACTGCAACGCCATAAATTTCACTTTGAGCTGCATCTGCAATTTTCACTTGCACTTTGCTGCGAGCAGTTGAGCTAATTTTATTTGCAAAATAAAGCGAAACAAACTTTAAATGGAGTCAAATGCCAATACACACATACGAGTAGCAGGAGTGGGAGCTACACAAACACACACTCGCACACTCTCACACAAAGGGCAGACGTCTGCTGAACAAAGATTGCACACAGTGCAACAAAATCAAAAGAAACAACTACAACAACAAAAAGTTCAAACGCCAGACAAGGATGCACCAAAACGCAAAGGCAGAGAGCAAGCGAACAGCGACCAACGACCGGAGCACCACGAACATACGTGCGAAGGGGGAAATGGCAAAGCACTCGACGCAGCAGCAGCAGCAGCAGCAGACGACGGCAGCGGCGACATGGCAGAGGCAGTGCTTCACAAGCGGAAAGCAAAAAGGATTGAACAGCAGCAGCGAGCCAGACGAGAAGGAGAGGGAGAGGGCGCAGGCGAGAGGTGGAGTCAAAACAGCAGGAGGCAATGGCGACGCACGTGAAGACGCGAATACACATGCACAACCCTCACAAGCACACACATACACACACACACATACACACACGCACAGCAGACTGGAAGAAGAACAAGTGCATTGACACTTTATTGCGATTTCGACGACGGCGACTGCAAAGGGTGAAGCACCAAAGAAATGACTTCGACTGCGACGCCGACTGCGCTGCTTTATTGTTGCACTGCGCCGTAAATATGCAAAGAAAACAACAGCAACAACAGCAGCAGCAGCAGCAGCAGCAGCAGTAAGAGTCAGAAAGGGATCGACCTCGCAGCAGACATACACACACACTCAGCTGATCAAACGACAGCGAGAGTAAGCCAAAGCGACGAGAGAGTTGCAAACTACAGAGCTTTGGGCGAGAGCGCGGCGCAACGGGCAGAGAGCAAACCCGAGCCCCGAGCGTAACCTTAATCATGCCCAAAACCTGGCAAGCAGAGTGCTGCGAAAGAACAACTACAACAACAAAGAGTTTACTTACGAGTATTGTGAACCTTTGGCTGGAGCCGGTAGCTGATTATGAGATTGCAAAACGAGTCTCTCCTTATGAGTGTGTTTATATGGATGTATATGCCAGTGTGTGTATGCGCGTAATGTTTGCTTGGCTGCCTGGCTGCTCGGCTCAGTGATGACGATGACGTTGCCAAACAACCAACGAAAAAGTCAAGAATGAAATGCAAGCAAGAGCAGCAAAAAAGTAAAAAAAAAAAAAAAAAAAACACAGATCACTGTCGACGTTTATAGTTCAACGCACCTGGGCGCACTCCCTAGACCCTACGGCCGGCTTGTTGCCTGCTTTTGGTATCGTAAGCGTTGGCCATTGGCCAATGCCCTAAAACGATTACGAGTCTCGTAGCAGAGACTGACTACTCCGGCTGCAGTCACTGCTTCTGCATGTTCAGCCACTGTCGGTCATTGCTCGTGCGTGCTCATAATGAAACCAACGACGCGTTGACTCAACTCAATGTGTGCTCGGATCAGATCAGGCTGCGCTCATCTGGGTATGCTGACAGACGGAAAGGGAGAGTGAAAGGTAGTGGAACCTGAAGTAAATCGATCACCCACGCTCTGCATCGATTTACAACTAAAAATCATGGAACAAGTTACTCATCAAATCTGTCTAAGACTATCAGACGCTCTAACTGATAAGATTTTAAACAAGCTGATTAACGATGTCTACTTTGTGAGAATCTTTTAATATTACTAATGTTATAAAGTACAGGGTCTCCTACTGTCGGTTGAATTCGACTGTAGCTTTACTAATTTTGTATACTGTAGAAATAGTTGCATATATCAGCCTTTCTGGTTGCCTTCTTCGTTTCTTCCCACTGTGGTTTAGATGCCAATACGTGTATATTAATTGGCATTTGCGCAATCAATTTAAGTAATTACTATATAAGTAATCTTACTGTCATAATAAACTCCATAAGTGATCAGCTGAACTGTCTTGTAGCCGTGAGTTATGATGTGATCTGATTACGTTGACGGAGTCAAAAGAGAGAAAGAGCTGAGTCGTTAGCTACTGATAAGTGTGAAAAAACAAGTGTAAATAGAGTACAGCAAGAACTCAGTTCTCTCAGATCTTCTTCTATAAATTTCATCAATCAAACCGCAAATCATATGGATTAAGAGCTAATAATGTTGACAGATTGAGCGAAAAAGCAGGAGAAGAGTGTTGATAAAACACTATGAGCCAGAGTAAAGAATACAACTAAACAGAACGGAATAAAGTTTATCAGTATTTTATTTCACAGTGATCATTTAATTTCATTCGTTTAATCAGAGCAGCTCGTGTTCTGCACATATTAATTTTTAATTGCTGGGATCATTGTATAGTAGTCACCAGAGTCTTTTGGCAACACCCACAAGCACACACTTTAGCGGCCATTGGAGACTACTGAGACGCGAGTGTGGAGATCATTGATCTTACCTACTTGGCGCTGCTAATTCGTATTATTAATTCAATCAATCACAGTTCGTGTATTCGCACCCTAACGATGCGAAATCACAATCGATCGACGCCAACTGCTAGCGAGCGTTGATCTCTCTTGCGCTGCTTTACATACCTACATACGTACATATCAAACATACATACGTACAGCGCAGAATGCTCGTATATATATATATACTACATGCATACATATGTTCAAGTATGAACATATACATACGTGCATACATATTTATCCCGATTGGCATTTCACAAATGCGCGTTGTTCTAGTTTCTCGCTGTAGATGTGGATTTTTGATGTTGATGTTGATGTTGATGAAGATGTGGATTTCGATGCGAATTGTGAATGCTCGATGTCTAATGCCCTATCTCCGTGGTCCGTTTGTCTGTCTGTCCGCCTGTCCGCCCGTCCGCCTGTCCGTCTGTTTCGCATTTTTTCTTGCCGGCCTCTTTGCTAATTAAATTGTTTGCCTTCTCATTAAAACACTGAGAGCTGTGGGCTGAGGGCCCACTATTTAGCTCATGGAAACATTTATAGCATAAACTCGCCTCGCTTAGTTAGTCTTAGTGCGTCTGTCTGCCTGTCTGTCGCGGCGGTCAGCATTTAACTCGCTAATTGCCAATGCGCCCATCGCTTATCAAATTGGAGCATCGCGTCGCAAACATTTATTTGCCTCTTTCTTTACTTTTCTATTCTCTCTCTTCGTCCCTCTGTGCCATTTTTTGGCGACTGTCTTATGTCTTAGAACTGCCGTTTACCGCTGGCTGCTGCCGTTGTTTGTTTTCATTTAGGTACACATTTTAGTTCAAATATTTGATGAGCAGACGAGTTTGGGAGTCCACTCTCTTGGCTCTGGCATTACTCATACGCCCCGTTTTGACCGTCCTCAACTTGTTTACAGCTGCTATTGCTTCCGTATTCTTCTTCTTTTAAGAATCAAGAGCATCTTAAGTATCTCGTTAATATTCTAACACATTACAATTGCATTCGTTTTGCGGCTTAAATGTTAAATATTAATGTCGTTTGTGAGTCCCATGAAATTGGGTTCAATTAACGTTTAATGAGCTTTCATAATCCAGGGCCAGGACTGCACAATGTACGGAATACTGCCGCAGTTTTACGCAAAGCGTATTTCCCGATTATATCTATTACAAGTATGCCACGAGAAACAGCTCATACAGAAATGACGCTACGAATAAATAATGCTGGTTAATACTGCCTTAAAAACTGGTTAGCTTTCGATGCAAATTAGCAATGCAGCTTAGAGAAATTAAAATGAAATTGTGCACACTGGAAATGAGTCGATGTAAAAATTAAATTGTGCAATCTGCTTAAATCATTCTTAATCTATATATATAAAGTAGTTCGTTCTGACTGACTGACTGAC
>JAWNNL010000337.1:0-37798 GCA_035045005.1 Liodrosophila aerea | reverse complement strand
ATTAGATTATTTGTTTCGCAGTTACCATTTAAAACTGTTTCTGTTGCTGTTCACACCTAATAAAAATATTGTACAACAATATTGTGACTGATCATACTACATATGAAACTAAATGGTAAGCCTACAGAAAGAAATTTCTTGAACTACATTATATATATAATGCTGGATATTGATTTGAGCTCAAGCCTTTTTTAGTTTAAGCAAATCTTATCCATGTGAAGAACAATTAAAAAAAAAAAAGTGCCATTGCGCCAATTCAAAATAAAAGCTCTAATTTTGGTGCAAGAACGCCTAGTGTGGCAACCGTGCGATGTAATCGAACTGCACAAGTTATCGAACTTTATCGAACACATGTGCGCTGAGAGAATTAAATAACAAGTTTCAACTTTTGTTTAGACACCGACTAAATTAGTTCACCTTATATTGTCCGGAATATTTATTAATTTAACAAACAATGTGCTCACGTGCTTTTGGAGTGGTTTTGAGGGCTCGACAGATAAACCGTTTGATGGGCTTAAGCCGGCAAACAAACCCTGTAGCAACTTGGGCCTTGACCTCAACTAAATTGACACCGCCGTCGAAAAGTGAGTCGTAATCCTTAACCACATACTTGGCTAATATATTCCCTACTTCGGACAGTATTCCAAAAGCGTTACGTTGCGACGGCCACGCACCCATCACCTGGGGTTGATAAGCATGAGTTTCAGGCAGAGACACGCCAATTGCTCGACATTGTCGCACGTTCCTTGTACTCGGATCATGAGGTATTCGTACGCGAGTTGATTTCCAATGCCAGCGATGCACTGGAAAAGTTCCGTTATACAGCGTTGAGCACTACTAGTGAATCGCAGCTGACGGGCAAGGATCGTGCCCTAGAGATTCGTATTACCACAGACAAGCCTCAGATGCAACTGATCATTCAGGATACAGGCATTGGCATGACACGCGATGAGTTGATTAGTAACCTGGGCACCATTGCACGCAGTGGGTCCAAACAGTTTTTGGAACAACTAAAGCAGGATCAGAAGCCCACAGAGGCCTCTACCAATATAATTGGACAATTTGGAGTTGGATTCTATTCGGCATTTATAGTCGCTCAACGCGTGGAGGTGTTCACGCGGGCATCGACACCTGATGCACCGGGCCTGCGTTGGTCTACCGATGGCAGTGGTACCTATGAGATTCAGGAAGCTGAGAACGTCGAGCGAGGCACTAAGATTGTGCTCCATCTAAAGACCGAATGCCGGGAATATGCCGATGAGGATCGCATTCGTGCCGTCATCAAGAAGTACAGCAACTTTGTGGGTTCCCCCATTATGCTTAACGGGCAGCAGGCGAACGAAATCAAACCCCTGTGGCTGATGGATCCTCAAAGCACCACCAAGGAGCAGCATCAGGATTTCTATCGCTTCATCAGCAATAGTTTTGACACGCCACGTTTCACGCTACACTATAATGCGGACGTTCCGATAAGTATTCATGCTCTACTCTATTTCCCCGAGGGCAAGCCGGGCCTCTTTGAGATGTCTCGCGATGGCAGCACCGGTGTTGCTCTCTACACGCGAAAGGTGTTGATACAATCCAAAACGGAGCATCTCTTGCCCAAGTGGCTGCGGTTTATCAAGGGCGTCGTCGACTGCGAGGATATTCCGCTCAATCTTAGTCGTGAGCTCCTGCAGAACAACGCACTCATCCGCAAGCTCTCTAGTGTAATCTCTAGTCGTGTCATACGCTTTCTGCAGGAGCGTGCCAAAAAACAGCCAGAGGAGTACGCTGCATTCTATCGTGACTATGGACTCTTTTTGAAGGAGGGCATTGTCACCTCCACCGATCCAAGTGAAAAGGAGGAAATTTCAAAGCTGTTGCGTTTTGAATCCTCCAAACCCGATGGAGATCGCATTTCTCTAGAGGAATACTGCTCCATAGCAGGTGTCGAGCATAAGGACATTTATTACTTGGCTGCGCCTAACCGCGTGCTGGCCGAATCCTCGCCCTACTATGAGAACCTCAAGAAACGCAATGAGCTTGTTCTCTTCTGCTATGAACCCTACGATGAGCTCGTCCTTATGCAGCTTGGTCAGTTTAAGAACAAGAAACTTGTCTCCGTTGAGAAGGAAATGCGCAGTGAGGATACGGCTACACTCCAGGACTTAGACGAGAACAGTATGCCCCGTTCAGAGCTCGACGATCTAATTCCTTGGCTGCAGGATCAGCTCAAGGGTCAGGTGGTAAAGGTGAAAGCCACCACTCGCCTAGATTCGCATCCATGTGTTATCACTGTGGAGGAAATGGCTGCTGCCCGCCATTTTATACGTACCCAAAGCCACCAGTTGCCCGAACAGAATCGGTTTGCGCTATTACAGCCAGAGCTGGAAATTAACCCCAAGTGAGTATTAAAACGATGTCTCTCCAGCCTCAGCGTTTAAACTATTAACATCTTTACAGACATCCTATCATCAAAAAGTTGCACTCCTTGCGTTCCACTGAACCAGAGTTGGCCCAGCTGATCACCAAGCAGCTCTTCGCCAATGCGATGGTAGGCGCTGGCCTGGCAGAGGATCCCCGTATGCTGCTCACCAATATGAATACCCTGTTAGAGAAGGCTTTAGAAAAATATTAAATACAGTGCTTATCCAAAATTTTAGAGAACCCAACTATAAATACATATTTTAAGTTGTAAATAAAAATAAATGTTAATTATATAAATGTATTTATTACATACATAAAAATATTTCAAATAGTTATAGATTACAAGCATTACCCTCCCCTTGCCAACATACTAACACACAGCCTCTCAAACCGGGCTGTAATGGAGCGAGCCGACTTGCCTATTACGGAAAATGTAATCTCGAATATCTCCGGTATTTATTATCCGATTGAGCTAAAATTCACTGCACTGATAAAGGTTACCGTATGATCTGTATATTAAAGCACAAATTAGTATCTTTAAAATGGTGAAGTAGTTTTTTGCTGTTTTTGGGAGAGGGGGAGGAGGTAGGGGCATCTAACTGCCAAGTATGATGTCTCTAGCTCTTACAGCTTACGCGTTCTAGGTGTTCAAAAGGACGGACAGACGGACATGACTATCCGACTCAGCTCGTCGTCCTGATCAAGAATATATACACTTTGTGGGGTCTGCCACTTCTCCTTCTGCCTGTTATACACATTTCTGAGATGCACAATGCTAATAGACCCTTTTGTACTCTTTTAAAGTACAGGGTCTAAAAATATATTTTTTAATACAGTCGCAGAATGGTACTGCGACGGGACAAACAAACAAAAAAAGGAAAACATTTTCAAACTCTATCAATGTATGCAACCTGATCGGTTTATAAGATGCAGCCAAGTTCTATTATTCAAGAGCAAACATAATTTTTGAATCGCAGCGCGCAACTAATTTAGCCAAACAATGACGCCGAGCTAGCTCAATGTGACCATTGCGCAAACACATAAAAAAGCGACAAGTGTGGTAACCGTATGTATGAGTTCCATCATACATCCAGCAAATGGAAATTTAAAAAAAATGGTGAAAATAACACATTTTATTTTCCGGACTTGATAAACCTTAAGAACTGCCTTAAAATAATAAAAGGAACCAATTTAATCCAAGAAAAACCAATTCATTATTGCACTAATCCTTCGATATTTTTATTAAGATTTACTGTCGATGTGTTTTAGTCGGAGCTATTGAAAAAATGCTGCTTTTTTTTTAAATTAGTAAACTAGTAAACTATATACTATAATACAAGGAATTTTCCTGAATTTGTGCTATTTACAATTTCTCTTCCAGAAAACTTGATTGTATGCACAAAAGGGAAATTCCCCTAAATTTGTGATATGAACCCATGTCGCAAAAATTAAATCTGACAAATATAATTTAAGCCCAAAAAATATTGAATCATGCTAAATGGAATAAAACCGTGTAAAAATATGTTTAATTATTTATTTTAAAGACGTGTAAAATGAAAACCGTGTAAACAGGCTAAGGCTGTTAGGTGTATATTTTTTATATGTTTCTTTAAAATTGATATAAAATTCATGTGAAAAAGAAAAAAACTGAATTTTATTTTATTAATAATAACAATTAAAATTAAATAAGCCTAACACAATAATAATATTTAAGGTAATCAAATTCGAATTTGAATACCACCAGCGTCAGTGTTGAAAAAATTTACAATTGGTACTATCGATAGGCAACCGTGTGACAAGGCTATAAAAGAGAACGAAAACATACCACGAAGTTCAGTGCCGTATTCAACGCAGAGCGTGCTTAGTCGCCCAGCAGCAGCAGCCAGCAATAAACCCGAAAGGCCAGCCACAGAAGCGAGTTGCTTTTTATTAGATTTCTAATCACGTGAGTGAAAAAAAATAAGTCATATGAGTTGCTGTTAAAACAAAATAAATGCAATTTAACATTACAACAATGCTACTGCGACAACGTATACCGATACAATTTCGAATAGCAAAACAAGAAAATTGAGAAAACCACAAGCAGAAAAATACCAAAAAAATCTTTTCAATATTTTTGCCACGACATACACACATACACATACGCATGCAATGGCAATGAGCGAGCAAATTATGTGTATATGTGTGTGAGTAGAGAGCATTTAATTGAGTCAATAATACGAAAGAGAAATAACGGCGAGAAAACGCGCAAATTTGATTGCGAATTGTGTGTTCAAAATGAAGTTTTAAATAACTCATGTGCGTGAATGCATGTGACACTGTATGTGTGAAATTTTCCAGCGCGCTGTCATTGCCAATTGGACTTTTTTGTGTGAGCTCATTCCGTCATGCGCTCAGACACACGCACACATGAAAAGGCACATGACACACACACACGCACACATATACTCCAACACATACTCAGATGCCTCAGAGTCACACTCAACAACGAGATAAAATTCAATAATTGTGAGTGGAAACAGCGGCGGGCGAGTGTCTCGCTCTTGCGCTCACTCAGCAATTGTACGTCGTCGTAGCAGCATTGTGGTTCGAAAGGCAGCGCAAGAAAATTTAATAAATACATATATATATATATACATACACATATTGTATATGTAATAAAAATACTTTGTTCAACGCGCCGCCGATATAACAGAAAAGAAACCAAAGTGCATTAAGCGAAAAAACAACAACAAGTAATACAAAAACGAATTGAAATTTCGATTTTCATTTTATAGCCCAAACACACACAAAAAACAAAGCAAAATGTCTTCAGATGCGAGCAACGACAACCCCATCTATGGCCCCTTCTTCGGTGTTATGGGTGCAGCGTCCGCCATTATCTTCTCAGGTGAGTTGTTACTATAATTATAAAGGACACACTGCTAGAAAAATCGAACATTTTGTGGCGTAAATGCGAGAAGAAGAAGCAGCAGCAGCAGCAGCAAGAAAAGAAAAAAGTACCCTTGTCTGTGTGTATGTATGAGTGATGTGTGTGAAGATACGTTTTGTAGGCGGAAGGCAGCGGCAAGTGTACTAAAATTCAATACACGCACGTTCCGACTCGCACACACACACACACAGTCACGCATATGTTTTAGTTTTGAGTCGATTTGTAATGCGCGTGACTAGCGAAGAGTTTGCCATGTTTTAGCTACAGTAGTTACTAGCATAACAGCGTGGGGATTATATAAAATATATTTAGTTTAATTCTCAATTTTGCGCATTTAATTGCGAAAAATGCCAGAATCGAAATTAGAAATTTGCTGTTTTTTTCTCAACATGCTAAAAACGGCATTACTCATACACAGGCAGTGAACGCCAGATAAATGCAGAGAGCGCAAATGAGAGAGAGAGAGAGAGCGTTGAGCGCAATGTCATTGTGCGCTCTCTCTCTTTCAGCACACAGATGTATGTATGTATGTGTCTGAGAGAGTAGAGTTACTGTTTCTTTTTGTGAAGTTTATGACGAGTAGCACGCTTTCCCTTTCACACAGTCACAAGACCAACTTTTCGGCGTTGCCATACTGAAGTTTTTTTCTTATGGTTTATCTTTTGAGCCAGTTGCATGTATGGGGCTTCCAACCAGTATGCTGGCCAGGCAGTGCGAATGTGCGAACATTCTCCGTGATAGGGGTAATAATACTATATTTATTTGATTGTAAATTAAATTGTACTGTACAGTAATAATGCGAGGGACCCTCAGGCTTTTCCCTTTTTTAATCACGTGTCGAATTGTATTGCAGTGTGCCCTAATTTGTATGTAAATTCCATTAGTCAGCTGATAGATATATATGCGATATTCCCAAATCAATCTTATTGTCATCTGATTACGGTGCTCTAAGAACCGTTATAAACACATGATTGAGCGCTTGCTGCCCCATGTTTGATATGCAATCAGTAATCGTAGTAATAATCGTAATCACATGCCATTGTACGCTCAATAGCAAAGTGTGGCATCACATGTCTCCGTTCCTTTCATAAAGCTTATCACACTTATCACAGCCATACATTTTTACTTATTTACCTTGGCTGATAAAGTGGCTTGGGATTATTTACCAATAACTTGACTGCGATTAGATAACGTTGTCGTAGTACAAAAGAAGAAGAGAGAAGAAGAGAATGATTTCTAAAGTAGCACACTCGTTAGACGAGTTGCTTGATAAATATTTACTTTAAATTCGAACAGAGTCGAATGGAGTCACTATGGGAGTCCTGAATGCAGGTTATCTGTGTCACCAAGAATCGAGTTACAAATAAACAGATCTATGACATAATTATTATGTCACGCTTCCCAGTCTTGTGATTCGCACTCGCTTCCTTTTCCACCTGCTCAGCGGTTGGCTCGACTCTAATGTTTACCTTTCTAGTTAGCGTCAGAGAGCTGTATCAAAATTTATAGATAGCGCTGAGCAACTTGACATGGCAACGGACTTATCGCACTGCCTTATGTAATTGAAGTCAAACAGCATAATTCACATTAAGCCGTTTTCAAGTATAAGTATAGTATATTATATATATATAGTATATAAGTATAGTTTATGATACAACTGTCACTGCATTCGCTTGCTAAATGGGCCAACATTAGGTCTGGCAACGCTGTACTGAGACTCGGCCGATCGAGAGAGCCGCGACTGTGCATTGAGCGCGAATACGGTACATCGTTCAAGTATTTGTGACTCACTGACAGTCAATATCGGACGTACAATGGGCGTTGCTGGCTGTTGGCTGTTGAGTTTTATCAGTGCTGGCGCTGCACTGCCCACTGTTCTCGTTCTCCTCTCCTATCCATGAACTCAGAACATCCTTTACATACTCGTACATACATACATACATATGTATGTATGTATCTCTACTCCCACATGCTGTGGGCCTGCGCAAACGCAGTAGCCAAGTTGTAGTAGAAATGTATCTACATGTAAAGGCGATAGTAAGCCCCAACATACATACATACATACATACTGATGTCACAGTGTACACACATACGGCTTAATTATGTAAAGAATGTATGCTGAATGTCACGTGCTATTTTTATGTTTATTTTTCAGTACACTTGGTTACATACAGTTAGTTATTAGCTAAGCCCTCCATGGAGCCAGGCAGTAGCTGCTCTGCTCTTATCTGTGTGTGGGTGGGGGTGGGGGTGCAATGCATTAAATTAATTAATCACTTGTTAGTGTTTCGATTAAAGTGTTTATCCACAGTTGTGGCTTGTGCGTCAGCATCCTGATAATTCACAAATTATCTAATCAGTATCAAGTTAATTCACAAGGCAATTGGGGGGTGAGAGGGTAATCATAGAGTGTGTGTGAGCATCGCATACAATTAACATTTTCAAAACACAATCTACAATTTATTTGCTTTTCTTTTGTGTAAATTGTGCATTCCAATGCCTTTGGCTTTTTCACTTGTCTCAAACAAACAGCAGCAGCAGCAGCAGCAACGTCGGCAACAGCAATTTCTCTCTCATTGATAAGACTCTCCACTCTCTCCACGCGACTCGCTAGATTACACACACACACACACAGGGACACAGGCTCAGGTCTAGGTTCTTTCGGTGTGCACTCAACTGTGACGTTTCAATTCGTTGTTGCTTGCACACACACACACACACACACACATACATGTTATACTTGTAGATATGTATGTATATATATATATTTTTTTTTAATCATTTCGCTTTACTCTCACGTATTCTTCACATTTATATTTATCTTCAAATGTGCTGCTGCCTGTTTGTTTTTGTTTCTATGCCTCTCTCTCTCTCAGTCGATCGATCGGTCTTCTTCTCTCTATATTGTTCACAACGCGCCCACGCCAGTGTCTGCCATGCGTCTGTCGCTTGAGAACAGTGGAAGAAGCAGAGAGCAGGCGAGTTAGCACTGAGACGAAACAACAACAATTCAATGGCGAATTTGAAATAATAATTGCTATTCTATGCAAATTTTACACATTTCAACATCGAATTTGAGTACTTGCTAAGATATGCATTATATTTAGTGTGTACACACTGGCTGCACTGACATGGTGGCCACCCTGAGCACAATTGTGTTGAAAGGGAAGTGCAATGGTGGTTTTCTATTTGAATTGATATACTCACCCTACAAGTATCCAAAGCAAAATAAGTTGGAACATAAGCATTTTGGAGCGATATTTTATTAATATATAGAAGAATCAGGAATAATATATATGCATTCATATCTGCTGCTCTTTTCATAATCATGAAGAGGCAATCGTGTTGGTGATAAGTAAAAAAAAAAAAAAGTAGGGAAAGCTACAGTCGGACGCAACCGACAGTTGGAGACCCTGTACTTCGATTTGCCCTGGGCGTCGATAATAGCAGGAGCATATATGAACATACTTACATACACATACACATGCACTTATACACACAAATATAGTTATACAGAAATTCATACTCACAACCAAAAATCACGCATACGCCCTAGTGGCCGCGTACACTGTGGCTTCCCCCTCCCCCTACCAAATGCCCAGTACAAAACATTGTTTGTCCAATATCTCTGGAGTTTATTATCCGATTAGGCTGCAAATCGCACCAAACATTCATTAATCCATTAACTCTAAAACTGTATATGCTAAGAAAATTCGAGGGGGAGGGGGATGAGATATCACTCTGTTCATACAGACAGACAGGGCTATATCGACTCAGCTCGCCGTCTGCCACGCCTCCTTCTGCCTGTTACACACACATGTCATTGCACAAACTTAATAGACCCTCTTGGACTTTTTTTAAGTACAGGGTCTAAAAAACAAATGCATGCAAGTGACGTCTGATTAGTCACAATGACCACACGCCTAGATATTATATATATTTTTGAATACTAGATTTTATAGTAATCTTATGTAACGGAATTTGTTTGCCTCCTGTTTACAACTTAGCAACAGCTTCACAACTAAATCGAATGTGTGATCCAGCTAACGCAACTCTTATATTTATTTACAGAATACATATTCTTCATTTTTGTAAATATAGAAAAGTTTCTCAATGAATTTCTGCTGATTAATTGCTGCAATTGAATGTAATCTGTGGGGCAAGGGCTTTGATAGCAAAAGTATTATACTTCTGTATGTACGCATGTATGTACATATGTAAATCAATGTAAACGCTGGGAAGTTCCCCCGACACGATGACCATTTGAATTCAGTTTCGATTCGGACATTTGCACATACATACATACATATGTATTTAAGTATGTACATATGTGGTTGGTTGCTAGGAACAAGTACATTCCGGTTTCTGTGACGTAGCTTTGGTTATTTTTGATGAATAAATGGCAGTATAAATAAATCAGAACTGTTTGATCACACGACTTTGGCATTAGGTGTGTATTTGAGCTACACTCTTACAATTTGCACCCATGGAATATCAAATATGATTAATTAGCATTAGAAATCACATGACAATGCCAATTAACGCTGGCAGCCACTGTAGCTGCTCCCTCTCTTCTGATATGTTCTCATCTCACAAAGCGGCAAATGGCGTTAGCATTAACTCACACACACACACTCATACATCTCTACTGTATGGAATGTAACTGTGTGCGTGTTTTAATTCGATTTATTAACGTTGCTCTCGCACACACAGTTTGAGAATTCATTTAGCAAACACCATTGACCGCCATATGAAACTGGTTTTATATTTCAATATTCACTGCGCGTGCATACGAATGTGTGCATGTATGTATGTGTGTATGTGTATGTGTACATACGTATTTAACATTCGACTGCTGTTTGGCAACTCTAGCAAATTTAGCTTCTTTTCGTTTAATCGACCTTATCAAATAAATATCACAAAGAGAGCGACTGTGAGAGAGAGCGCAATAAACTTCGCTCTTACTGCTGAGCAGTTATGCATAGACACTCAGACTACTACAGACACGTATGTACACACGTATGTATGTATGTATGTATGTGTGCAGTACATTTTTGAGTTGAAGCGAGTCATGTGACTGGTTAATGTTAAGTAATGTAAGAAAATTTCATTTTACGCTGACATGACTTTCGTTTTAATATGATATTCGATTAGAATTCAAATGTAATGTTTAGAATAGCAATGTGGATATCATCATCATTATCATCGACATTATTAATCTGCATTTCACTTAAAACTTTTTGTGTCTATATAGAGCATAATAAAACTAATGCATATGTATGTATTTGAAATACTTACGTATGTACTACATTCACTCATATGTCGATATAAATTTATATCTTAAAAATATATATTTATTAGATATCTTATTAATAGTAATTACATGACATGAAAATGAAAATCCATAGAAAAATTCGTAATACAGTCGAACTTCTCTATAGTGAACTTCTAGACAATGAAGCTCTCCCTATTATGAATTGACGTCAAACACACAAGTAATGAAGTTTCTATATAATGAAGTGATTTTCTGGTCCCGTCAAGATTCATTACAGGGAAGTTTTACTGACTTGAATTAATAGTATCTTATTGTGGTAAAGTTCTTAAATTTGTATGTGCCATATAGTTAGGAATCATACATTTAGAATGTATGCAAATCTGTACGAAATAATATAATTAACTACACTAAAACGAGTGTTACGTCAAGGACTTTAGCTTTGCCGCTCCAAGGCGATTTTAGCTGGCAGTGTGACCCTATGAATCAAATTGTCTCCTACTCATATATGGAACTTTGTTAATATCATTCGTATCTTCTCTTTACAGCACTCGGCGCAGCTTATGGCACTGCCAAGTCTGGTACCGGTATTGCTGCCATGTCAGTGATGCGTCCTGAACTGATCATGAAATCCATCATTCCTGTGGTCATGGCGGGTATCATTGCCATCTACGGTCTGGTCGTCGCTGTGCTGATTGCCGGCCAACTGGATTTGCCCACAAATTACACCCTGTACAAGTGAGTACTGTGCCATCAGTTCAATTAGTTTGCAATCCAATCTAATCATTTGATTTGCCTTCGCCTTTGCCTAGGGGTTTCATTCACTTGGGCGCTGGGTTGTCTGTGGGCTTCTCGGGCCTGGCAGCCGGCTTTGCGATCGGCATCGTGGGAGACGCCGGTGTGCGTGGTACAGCACAGCAGCCTCGTCTGTTCGTCGGCATGATCCTGATTCTCATCTTCGCCGAGGTGTTGGGTCTCTACGGTTTGATCGTGGCCATCTACCTGTACACGAAATAAATCAATCAATTCAACACACACACACACACACTACACACAAGTAGACAAACAGCCCAGCAATCAACAACAACAACAATCACAACTAGAACATCATCAACAACAACTGCAAGTAAAAAGTGTATCAGATATAGTAAACCATCCAACAATACCAAATCCAAATGAAGAGGAAAACGAGAACATAACTGTGCTCGCTGTGCTGTGTGGCAACTCTGGTTGGCCGTTTGTATATAGAAACACAGAAGAAACAAAAACAAAAGAAACAACAAATAATAACAAGGCGTTGGGCGCCAGTGTTGCCACACAGTGTTGACGGCGCGTTCAGTTCAGTGTGTACACATGTGTGTTTTTTGTTTTTCATCTCTTATAATTTGTCAACATTTTTACACTGCGAGTTATTTGTTATTGCTGGTTCACTGTTTAGTTTAGTTTATTTTCCGTTCAAATCAATTTTGCAGTTAAGTTCATAAAGTTGTAAACAAAATATCAGATTTGTCGCTTACTTTCTTCTACTTTACACACTATAATTTCTTTTATTTTTATTTTTGCGCTCCACAAAACGTGTGCTCTTTGTTATTTGTTTTTTCCATTATTATTATTAAATAATGTTTAGTGTATATGTAAAATTCGTTAAAGAACTCTGTAAAGAAACAACAAAACAACATTAATAACAGCAAAACAATTGTAAAAACAAACAAAACAAATTTAGCGAAATGGGCCAAAAACAACAACAAAATAAAACTGAAAAACGGTAATCCGAAAACCACTAACAACAACAACAACAACAGACCACTGCCTGCACTTTGTTGGGGCCGAAATACTCTGGCAACGTCGCGCGGCAAAGCCCTGCAGCTGGGCGACAGCGTTGCCACCTGGGTGGCTGCGCACACTCGCTGTAGCTGCGCGTTGCTGTTTGTTGTTGTTCTAGGGGAAAAGACACAATATGTAATGAATGATGACTTGGCAATACTTCAACCACTGCAACAACAACCGCAACCAACAACTACATACAATCATAACACACACGCATACACACACTCACACACATGCATACAAAATGTAACTAAGTCCTATGTTTATTTTTAATTATTGTTCAATTCTAAGAATAATATATTGAAAATTAATAATAATAAATTATATATAAATAAATATATATAATTATGATTTTTTTGTGATAAGAAAATACATAAAAATTGTAATACAAATACAAACAAAAACAACAATTACGACGGTATTGATATACATAATATATATATCTATATATATATGATACAATTATATACATATATACGAACGAGAATGGTAAAGATTATACATATTAACATGAAAAACTTGTTATAAACAAACCCAAGCAAATCAAGATGTAAAAGAAGCAACCCCAAAAGAATCACACACACTTTTTCCGCTGTTATTGTATAGTAAAAGTAAAACAAAAGCAAAAAAGCAACAAATATTATATATAAAATATATATTATGTATAAAAAATATTAAACATGAAAATGTAGTAGCAAAATTATAAAAATAACTCACAACAACAACAAGAAAAGTCGTGCAAGCAAAACGAGATACAAAACAAAAAATGAGATAACGTTAACAACAACAACGTTACAAAATGCAACAAAAAAATTGTAAAATCCCAACAAATTAGAAGTCATACCAGAACCTTAGCAACAACAACAAATCGATTTGTATACTAGCGAATAGCAACAACAATTGTACAGAACAAACACCAACAGCAATGGGAACAGTCGACAGCAGTCCGCGCGGCAAGTGTTCCCAGTCAGCTGTGCCTGCGAGAGATTGACACAATCACTCTGCCCGCTGGCCGCCGATGCACTCATGATGCTGAGAGCGCGGAGGTGACCAGCCTGTGCCGAGCGTCTCTCTCTCCTCGCGCTCGCTGCCTGGCACTCTTGCGCGGACGCCACTGTTGACTTGGTTCCGCCTTTGCGGTTTTTCCTATATTAAATGCTAGAACAAGCATGCACAAAAGAAAAGACAAAAGACAACACACTGGCACACACTACAGTGTGTCGCACCACAGTTTGTGTGGATGTGTGTGGTCGGTCGAAATGTATTTATTTGTATTATACATTTAATTAGGAAAGATTATGCTCATTCATTTTTATTGTTATTTGTGTAATTCACATACTCCAATAACTGTATATCCTCAAACAACACAACACCATATACAATCGATGTAAGGTTTGTCAACTACTGTGTAACTGTGTATTCGAACAACAACAACAACAACAGACATTGTATGAAATAAATTGTAATTTCTAATTTCCAAAAACATAACCGAGTTTTCTTTAAGGAAGTGGTGGACGCCAGCATAATTTCTCTACTTCGAGCTGCGAGCCAAAATGATGAGTACATTCTTTTCCAGAATTTACGGGCGAAAGAAGGCATAACAATCAGTTTGAAATTTGTTTTCTCATTGCAACAATTCGTTCTAAATTGAGCTACGCTCATTCCTCTGGTAATGCCTTATTTCAAATTTTCCAATTTATACATACATCGATTGTAATCGATCTTTGCATACAGTATATATTTTTAGACCCTGTACTTTAAAAAAGTACAAAAGGGTCTATTAAGTTTGTGCAAATGACATTTGTGTGTAACAGGCAGAAGGAGGCGTGGCATACCCCATAAAGTATATATATTCTTGATCAGGACGACGAGCTGAGTCGATCTAGCCCTGTCTGTCTGTCCGTCCGTCTGTATGAACACCTAGATCTCGGAAACTATAAGAGCTAGAGACTTAATTTTTTTTTTGTTAGGTTCGTGTATTACATAGGCAGGTCAAGTTTATTTCAAATGTTGGAAAAGTCATCCCCCTCCCCCTCAATTTCGCAATATTCCCAGCATGTACAGTTTTAGAGTCACTGTTTTCCTTTTTTGCATGAATAAAGCTTTAGGTGCTTTGAGTGTTTGGTGCGATTTGCAGCCCAATCGGATTATAAACACCAGAGATATTTTACAAACAATTTTCTGTACTGAGCATTTGGGTGGGGGAGGGGGAAGCCACAGTGTACGCGGCCACTAGGGCGTATGCGTGATTTTTGATTGTGAGTATAAATTTCTGTATGAGTTTTGGATATTGTTTGTATTTGCGCGTATATTTGTATGTATAAGTGTATGTGTGTATGGATAAGTGCATGTGTATGTGAATATGTACAAGGCAAATCGAAGTACCTGGTCTCCTACTGTTGGTTGGGTCCGACTGTAGCTTTCCGGAATTTTTTTGTTGTGGTTTTTTTTTGTTTTTAACCCAAAAATGTTGGCAACATTGCTCTTGACAGGCATACACACATGCTTTTAAAGAGAACACTAAATTACAGGCAGCAAGGCAATTTTCCTCTTTTCAGATCTGATTGACGCCTAAGATGGGAAGATGATAAAACTATCGGCTACCATGATAGTGTACTAAAGCACCGATATTGCCATTGATAGTTCTACACATTTATAGTAAACTACAATCAGAAATTCAGTTCGTTCGTTCAATAAAATGAGTACTTAGTCCAAATATTTTTATTGTGAGCGATTCGACACAATTCCACTGTGCAATCCTGACTATTGGTATAGTTAAAGTATATTTATCCCAGCTAGTATTTTCGGGATGTGTTAGTGGTAACGTGAAAAGACCTGAGAATTTTCCCTCTCCATCGCCTATTGGCTGTCCATACTTTTGAATGGGATCATATCCGCGTTTGCCCTCTTTTTGACGTGGACGTGGACGCGGCATTAGTTTAAAAAGGTAAATATAGTACCAGGGATGTGCATATGTCATAATAGAACATGGTTTTAATGCATCGATGCTTTTTAAATTGAACATCAATGCTCGATTCATTGCAGCAGATAATCGATCTATCGATGTTACATTACATTCCGAACGGTAATTCTGTAATTCAGGTAAATAAAACACATGTAGAGGATTTTAAATATTATTTTCTTGCCTTTATATATTTTCTTTCTCTGATCAGCGTGTACATGTTTCTGTTACTGTTAATGTTTACCTGTTCCACGCGTACAATCTAAGTCGTGTATATGTAGATTTTATATAATATATATTTATATATATACTATATAAGTATATAGAGTCGATTTATGTGTAGAATGCATTTAAGATTTTCTTTCCGTTTTCCTTTTTGATTACATTAGTTACAAATTGCCCAGGCGACTGTCTAGGCTAGTACGCTGTTGCCAGGGGCAAGTAACGGGTTTTTCTTTTGTAAAACGAATGCAATTGGCGAGCTCTAAAAATGTTACATACGTAAGTTCTGAAATACATTTTGTTCTTAACTCTTTTGTTTATTACAAATGTATTTAAAGCGGTTCGATTTATAGTAGGTTATGATATATGTTTATTATTTGCTTTATATATAAAAGACTATGTACAAAACGAATGAATCTTTAGCATTAGGTTGTACGAATCAAATTCAAGGAAACGTCAGGGATGAACAAAACAGACAGAACTTCAGGAAGTAGAGACCAGGGTGTATGCATAAGTAGAACTGTTGCTTGGGGTCGCTATGAATATATATACATATATACGACTATATATGTATATGTATGTAAGTGTTTATATATAAGTATGCAAAATATGCAGTTAAACTATTATATAATTAAACTCTCGTTACAGCTGTTACTATTTTTCTTCCTTGTTGTATTTTCTTTATTTTCCCTTGTTCTGCAGCTAAGCATACTACTATGCTTAGTATAGTGCCTACACTTTTAATTTTATTTTTATTTCCTTAAATCCTTTTTTGTTCTTTAGAAAACATGTTTCGAAAAATTCCTATGTTTGTGTTTGTTTTTGCAAAAATCTGAGGTAGTTTTATTTTTACTTATTTTCTTTGAATTTCCTCGCATTTACGGTACAAAATATTACTTTTACGCAGAATTTTTAGGCTATCCAAATGTTTTCGTCTTGTGTCGAACCCAGAACTTTTAGGCGATTGTTAAAAGGTATTGCTTTTGAGTAATTATATGTATACTATATAAGCTTCAATATACTCTATAAATTTAAAAACAAAATGGAAATGAAGATGCTATAAAAGCATACACACACATGTGTAAAGGAAGTACAATACAATGCCATAAATACTCGGTGTTATCTACAGTAATCATAATAATAATAATGTATTATAATTATTTGATATAGTATATGTATCTGATCGATATAAGCCTAACATTTGTATACAGTTTTGCAGCTACTGGCTTAGAACTAAGGGAAGGGGTGTGGCAGCTACGACACATATACGGATTTCTATACATAAGATATACACACATATGTATATTTGGATTCTATATATTATATATAGTATATATTGCAAACGATTAGAAGCTTTTGTTGTGCGAAATCAGTTATACATAAAGCTGAGGTCTATATGCGATCAATCCTCGTCTAATATGTAGTAGATCTGTCTGTAGCTTTACAGTTATCAGTCATTCTTAAACTGTTGCGTTCTATTGTTATCGATAGTTGTTCGATTTGTTTCGCTTTGGCAGTGTTGAGTTTATAGTTTTAAGTTAGTATATAGTATTTACTTCTTAAAACTGTTGATTGGCATTTGAAAATTTAAAGATAAAACTAAAGTAAAATAAATCTAATTTAATTCGTATTTAAGGCGACTCTGCTACGAATTGTAAGTCAAACAAAATATGTAACAAAAATAAAACAATAATTTGCATAAAAACTTTTTTATTTTGCTCTCTTTGTTGAGGTTTTTGTTCGAACTGAAATTTTGTATGAGCAATATTTAATTAGATTAAAAACCTAATTATTATCGTAATATTTACATATAAAAATTTGCACTACATTAATTTGTTTATAATTAGTTATTAATATTAATCAATTGGCTGTATAAAACTTAAATGAAAACTGTTTGCATTGCTCTTAGTTCTTAGCTCATCTTACCCCCCTTGAGTACATTTGAAAATTGTTTAATTTAATCCGTTAATTATATTTAAAATAATTATAATCTGCTAGCGATAAATGCTTCAAGTCTTATTCTTTTGTTTGTTTTGTTTCTTTTTGTGCGGATTTTTGGAAGTTTTGCAACAAAGCGAGAGAAGTTTAAAACGATAAAAAAACGCATATAAAAATAAATTATACAAATTATATATATATACACAAATATATATATAGACTTAAGTGAAAACAAGTCTGTAGCACTTCTCTCTGCTCCTTTAGCTGGCAGTTGACATCGTTTAAGTCTAATTACTTTACTTAGAGTTAATTTTATAAATTAAATCAGCAAAACCAATAAACATGTCTCTGAAGCGAATTGCTATATACAGTTTACATATAATATATATTGTATGGGGGTGGTTGGTGTGTGTGTGGTGTCTACCTATATGTTACAGTGGCTAATTATGTTTAATGTATATAAGTGAATTGGTGGAGGTGGGGGCCATGTTTTGCTTATATGAAATAAAACTATGTAAACTACTTGTCACTCGCAGGTCTGTCCAGCTCCACCCTCTAGATGGGTACCAGCGCATCCGTGGGCACCAGCTGCTGAGGGCTTGTGGTCGTGGCCTTGGGTGGTTTGCGCGAATGCTTGCGTCGCTGCTGCAGCTGTAGCTTGGTTATGCTTAGCACCTGCTGATAGCTGGAGACAGTCCCGCTGCTGCTGCTAATGGTGCCAGAGACATTGTCATCATCATCATCCTCATCATCATCGTCATCCTCATCATCGTCCTCCTCTGCTTCACTCGCGGCACACTCGCTGCCACTTAGCTCCTGCTCCTGCTGCTCGTTCACATTGTAATCATCCGCAAAGAGTTGTGCATCGTAGCGTAGTCTATACGCCGTGCTCAGCAGCGAATCGATGCGTGTCTTCTCCGCCGGACGCATATGCTTGATTTGCAGCACCTTTGTATGCTGCCGCGTGCGATTCGGACACTCTGGCAGCCACTCATCCGAGATGCTAAGGATGGAATAAATCAGTTATAAACACTCTCCGTATTCTACTCTCGCATTCCACTCACATTTCTCTGGGGGACCAACGCACAAAGCACTCGTAGCTTCCTTGACTGTTGCGTCGTCGCATCAGGCACTGTCCCTGGAACGTAATAGCCTGCGCTCCATTAGTCAACGTGCTGATCTGGCGCAGACGATGCTGCAGGCCCTCCATGATTCCCGTGTCAAAGAAGTCAAACATGCGCGCTGCAAAAAGACAAGAGTTTTAATTAGGATGGGATAAAAGAGGAGTTTGTATCCAGGATAAAGCTAAACTAAATCTTTGATCTTAGCTATAGTGTGAAGTAGCTACCCTGACCCGTGAATGTCCTCTACATTCCCCTACATTGGCAGAGGCTTAGGCTTAGGCTCGGTAGTCACAGATTTGGGATCCTTAGCTTGCGTGAGCCAGAAGACGAATACATGAACTAAGTTCGGACTATAGGGATTACATCCAGCCTGAGGATTTTATGAACCGTGTCAGATTCAAAGATTTAGCTTTTCGTGCTCTTATTAGGTTTGAGAGGTAGTAGACCTCAAGGCACCAAAACATGGTCGTACAGATCGCAGATGTGACAGTTTGCTCGTCTTTCTCCTCGCAAAAACTTCTACAGAAGCCATTAAAACGAGCATGGAAAGAAAGAGAAACTCTTTCTATTTGCCTCTATAAACTTTCTTAGCTTTTTCCCCTTTTCTTTACAGTTTTTCTTCTTGAAATTTCCCTGCGACAACAGTTGCCTGCCTTTAAATTTCGCCTTTTGCCAGCTGCTTATCATATCCATATGTGTAACCCTTGCCAGCATTTCCTACTCCTGCTGCAGTTGGCACTCACCTGAAAAGGGCTGGCGTCGATAGCGCAGCTTCTTGCCATTCTTGCGCAGCTGCTTGGGCACTGGCGGATCGGAGGTGCGTTTGCTGGTGCTGCCCTCCTTGACGTTGTCCGTGGCATTAAAGTGATTGTTGACGTGCTTTTGCAGTGCCAGCTGTAGAGGATTAGAGAGACAAAATCAAGCATTAGTTGAGCAGTCACTGGGGCAACCTGGTGTTCCTATGCTCACCTGTGAACCGAAACGCAGACCACAGCCCTCGACGATGCACTTGAACTGCTTGGAGCCGCCGTGAGAGAGGACGTGGCGTTCGAGCCAACGCCTGGAGCAGGACTCCTTGTTGTAGACCTTGCAGCCGACCCAGAGACAGGCAAAGGGACCCGTCTGCGTATTGACATGATGCGTCTGCATGTGATCCAGCAGCTTTGAGTTGCTGTCGTGCTTCTTGTTGCACTTGTCCCAGTAGCAGACGCCGTCGTGCCGCTTGCCACCTTTGCCCCCGGCGCCAGCTCCAGCCGGAAAGCGTATGGTTTTGGGCTGTGAGAGTATGGGCGAAATTGCTGATTTGGGGAGAGATTTGCTAGAGACCTCGGCCAGCGTCGTGTCCACAATGGTGTGGCAGGCGGGCGTAGCTGGTGATGAGGCGGAGGCGGAGGCAGAGCAATCGTCCAGCTGACTGCTGTTGGGCGAGGCGGGCGAGGGTGCATTGCTGGCAAGGGAATTGCTATCGGAGGCATTACAACTGTTGCTGCTGGCCGAGGCAGTTGGACACACGGACTTCGAGGAGCTACAAGAGAATATAATAGATTAGTCTGCACCATCGACCATTGTATTTGTTGCTGTTGCACTTACATGGCATCCACGATGGAGTTGCTGCTCTCGCTGTTGCTGAGGCTACCACCAATGCCCGACTCCGGCGTTAGTCGCTTGTGAGTGGCCGTCTCCGATGATGCCACCGACTTATCCTCATCCTCCTCATCATAGTTGCAGCTGCTTGCCACAGTTGCTGCTGCTGCAACCGATGTTGCCGCTGGTGTCGCTGTCGCTATAACAATTGCTGCCGCTGTCTGTGAGCAATCCTCGGCGCCGCTCGAATTGCAGCTGGAGGTGACAAGCTCGCTCAGCATATCCTGCTGGCTCTGGTTGCCCGCGGGAGAGCACAATTGCAGCGTCTGACTACTGCTGCTGCTACTCGCTGGCGAAGATGCCTCCAGCGATAGATCCGCCGCGGAGCTGATCGAGTTGTTGCTGTTGTAGCTACTGTTGCTGCTGCAATTGCTGTTACCATCCGGTGGCAGTACCAGTTGCTGCTCGCATGGCCTGCTGCTCGGCAACTGTCCGGCAAAGCTCTGCGGCTTAAGGGGTGTACTGTTGCTGCTGCTGCTGCCAAGAGGGCGTGGCTCCAAGGTCTTGCCAAAGGCGGAGAGCGTGTTGCTCGAGGAGTGAGCGGAGAGCGCGGGGGAGGCGCACTGAGTAGGCGTAGAATTGCTGTTGCTGCTGCTGCTGGGCGAGCTGAAGGGTAGCGGGGTGTGGAGAGTGGATGCTGTTGCCGTCACAGCAGCAACTGTAGCCGTTGTCGTGGTTGCTGTTACTGTTGCTGCTGGCTTGTTGATGATGCTGATGGCGCCATTCGAGTTCTTGACCAGATCGAAGAGATCAGTGGAGGTTGAGATCTTGCCCATTGGCAATTGTTGCTGCTGCACCGGTAGCTGTTGCTGTTGCTGCTTGGCAATGCTGATTGTTGGCGTCAGTTTGGCTGGCGCTATGCTCACCAATGGCGGCGTGGGTGTTGCCGTGGTGGGCGTGGCAGTCTTTCGCAGCTGCTGCAACTCCTTGGTGACCCCAGCAACTGTTGCCGTAGTGTTTGTCGTTGGCACCAGAGGCGGTGGCGTTGTGGGCGTGGCAATGGCTGCGTATTTCGGTTTGGTCTGCTGTTGCTGTTGCTGCGGCGGGGCAGGGCGCTTCTGATAGGGTTTGCTAAGTGTTGCTGACAGTGTGCGTGACTTGGTAGCAGCAACAGTTGCTGCCGAGGAGATGGTGACCAATGGCGGTGGCCCTTTGATAATGGCACGTTGTTGTTGTTGCTGCTGCTGCTGCTGCTGTTGCATTGCTGGTTGCTGCTGCTGTGGTAGCGCAGTGTTGTTGCTGTTACTTAAAGTATTCGAGGCAGTGTTGCTGTTGCTGTTGGCAGTGTTGCTGCTGCTGCTGCTGCTGCTACTGTTGGCAGCAGTCAGCGGCGGTGGCTGTGTGGCAGAGATAAGTTGCTGTTGTTGCGACAGCAGTAATTGCGCCAACTGCTGCTGTTGAAGCTGCAATTGTTGATGTTGCTGCTGATCTGCAGCTGGCTCAAATATGGAACTCAGGGCGGGTATGGGCTGCAGCGCTGGCAGCGTCTGCTGTTGCTGCTGCTGTTGATGATGATGTTGCTGCAGGGCAACGGCTGCAGCTACCTTCTGCTGCTGTTGCTGCTGACTATTGGCGGCAATTGCTGCTGCTGCCTGCGCCAACATGGCGGGCAGTGTGGCAGCATTTAGTAGCAGTCCAGCTGGAGTGGCCATAAACACGGGCTGTGCTGCGGTGGCGCCAAGTCGCTGCAATTGCTGCTGCTGCTGTTGTTGCTGATGTTGCTGCTGCTGTTGGTGTTGCTGCTGCTGTTGTTGCTGTGCTGCAATGGCTGCGGCAATCTGCTGCTGAAACAGTTCCTGAAAGCCATTGGCACCATTCGCAGTGGGCGTGGCAACAGCTGCTGCTGCTGCTGCAGCCTTGGCAACCGCCGCCTGTTGCAACTGCAATTGTTGCTGCTGCTGCTGTTGTTGTTGCTGCTGCTGCTTGAGCAGCAGATCCTGCAACTCATTGGCACTGAGCAGACCAAACGGATTCACACCAGCACCTGTTGCTGCTGCCGCCGTTGCAGTGGTTGCTGTCGTCGTTGTTGCCGTCGTCACCTGTTGCAGTTTGAAGACGGTGCCGTTGAGGAAATACTGTGCTGCAGCTGCTTGGGCCGCCTGAGCTGAGGCCGCTGCTGCCGCAGCATTGTTGCTAGCAGCAGCAGCAACAGCTGCCTTGGCCACATTGTTCAGTTGCATGATGTTGGCGGCGGCTGCCAGTTGCGGCGGCAATTGCACCAGATTCGGCAACTGTACCGGCAACTGGAACAATGTGGGATTCGGCGTGGCAGTGGGGGCGGCGGCAGTAGCAGCGGGCAATTGCAGCTTTTGGCAGGCGGGTTTCGCAGCAACTGTTGTTGTGGTGGCCGTGCTGCTGCTGTTGCGGTAGGCTGCTGCTGCCAGCAATGTCTTCGATGCCTGCAACTGTTGCTGCTGCTGCTTCATCTCTGGCGTGCGCGGAGCAATGGCCACATGCTTCTTGGCCGGCGATTTGCCGTTGCTCGAATGGGTGTGGTGGGCGTGACTGCTGCTGGGCGTCTTGCGCAGATTGGGAGCAACTTGCGCTATCTTGGCGGGCTGTTTACTGCTGCGCTCGATCTTCTTGAGAGCGGGCACGGGCAACACAGCAGCAGCTGCAGTGGTAGTTGCAGTGGGAGCAGCAGCAGCAACAGTTGCAATCTTCTGTTGCTGTTGCTGCTGTTGTTGTTGCTGCTGCTGCTGCTGTTTCTGCTCATTCAACTGCGACAATATATTAAAATATTTATTCAACGAGGCAGTTGTTGCTGGTGTGCTCATGGTCAATGTGCTGGGCGTAGCTGTTGCTGCAGCTGCTGCTGTTAGCGCTGTGCCTGTTGCTGCTGTTGTTGTCAGCTTGTTGCCGCCGGGATTCGCCTTCATTTGGGATTTGAAAAAGCCTGTGATTTTTGTCTGTGATTCCTCCAATGCGGCGGCTTTCAGTCTTTTATCGCTGTTGTGGCTGTTGCTGTGGTTGTTGCTGGTGTGATTGCTATGGCTGTTGCTGCAGTGCAACTCGGCACGTGACTTTTTGCTGCAGGCTTCGCTTGTGTTGCTGCTGCTGCTGCTGCTGACAATGCTACCAGCAGCAGTGCGTTTCTTGCTGTTGGCTGCAGTCGCTGTTGTTGTCGTTGCTGTGATAGCAGCAGCTGAAGTTGTTGCTGTTGCCGGCACTGCTGTTGAGGTACTGCCGAGACTTGTGTTCCAGGGCCATTGCAGTGTGGGCAGTGTGGAGGTGTTGGTGCTGCTGCGTGGTGCTTTTGCTGTGGTGATTTTGGCAGTGTTGTTGATGTTGATGTTGATGCTGCTCCTAGCTGCAATTTGGTTGCTGCTAGCAGCTGCAGCAGCAGCTGTTGCATTCGCACTGCTACTGCTGCTGGCGCTGAGTATTGTTGGCGGCATTCTGGTGTTGCTGTTGTTATTGCAGATATTGCTGTTGTTGTTGTTGCTGTTGTGTTGCTGCTGCTCGTCGCTCAGTAGCGAGTGCACGCTGTACGGTGAGCCGGGCTCGGATGCATCCTCACTGGAGCCTGTGCTGGAGTCGGCGCAGCTGAGCGAGGTGGCAACGCCGCTGCAAGGGAAGAGCAGAAAGAGCACGTTTAGTTAATTGCGCCAACAATAAAAACAATAAAAAGGAGAAACAACAGAAACAGAAAAGCACAAAGAATGTAAGGCAAAAACAACAACTACAGCCACACCTTATGCGCGAGGCACCACACACACACGCGCGCACACTCTGCGTGTGTTTGTGTGTGTGTGTGGCCCGAATGCAGATATCAATTCTGTATGCACTTTAATTCATCTCGTCCGCATTTGTTGATGCAACACAGACATAACAATCACAATAACAATTCCTTCTTGTTTTTCTCTTTTTACTTTTGTTTTGTGTTTATTTTTGTTTTTTTCTCTGCTCTCGACTTGTTTTCTTCAGACGCTGTTAGCTAACAGTGTGGCATTTCGGCGCCCCCATCACTATGCCGCTGTAAACGCAGAACGCACAGTGCCCGCTTGCCACAACTGATGACTGATGTGGCATATTCATAATGATGTGGAATATTCACATTGCAATTTGTTGTTGTTAAATTTAGTATATATAATGTTATATTGCTATATTGTGTGTTGCAGCTGGTCAGCGGGCATTCGCGACGAGTTCATTAGTCTTGTGGCGCCAGCTAGCGGCAATAGTGTGGTACTAAGCGCGCTGTTGTTTACAGTACGAAGTATTACAGTACTGTGGAAACAGCTGTGAACACGGTTGCCACAAAAGGCAAGAAGTGGAGTTTTTTTATTTTTTATTTTTATTTATATTAAATCAACTAAGTGCAGTTGATGAAAATTTTAAAATGTAAAAAAGTAAAAGTAAATTAAAATTAGATTATTAAATTAAAATATTAAAGTAATTTGAAGTAACAGAGAAGTAGCAACTTACAGAACTTATTCGAAAAACCCATTGGTTCATTTAAACATAATACTAATAATAATAATGGTTGTTTATTTTTATTTACAAATTGCCGCCTTGGCTCTGAGACTAAAGAGCTGACTGACTGACAAAGCTGACTGCTATGTCACGTGACCAATTCGAATTGACGAGAAGTGATAATAAAATGTTTTTAATTGCAACAATTGCTGAAAGCACAACAGTAAAACGTTGCAAGTATATTTTTTTTAATAATAAAGAGAGCGTGCTGCAATTATGTTGCGAGAGCGGCGCACGCGAGAGAGCGCAGGCAATCCATATGTAGCACACAAAAACACAAACACACAAAACCAAAAAACGGGTCGATAAACGAAAGCATAAGGTAAACAAAAAAATAATGCTACACACATGCACACACACACACACACATAGAGCATGAGGCAAGTAAGCGAAGAGAAGAAGAAGCAGCAGCAGTAAACGAAAAGGAAGCAAAACACAAGCAACTCCCATTCCATGCCCTTTAGCCAGCATGTATTTTTTCTGTGCTCGTTTCACTACTTCTTTCGTTCTTTGCTCTCTCTCTCTCTCTGTGTTTCTCTGTCTATCCGCAAGTCCCGCTGATTGTCTGTCGTCCGCGTGCAACATAACCAACCGACCAACCAACCAACAACAACAGCAACAGTAAAACGAGGCACAGGCATTCTAATGCGGGAAAACTTCAGTTTCAGGTAGCAGTGGCCGTGGCAAGCGGCAGAGGCAGTCGTTCAGAGGGGAACGAAGTGGGAAATGAACTGGAACTGCACGTAGGCAGAGGTAGCAGCGTCTCCTCCTCCTCCTCCTCCCTGCCGCTGTTCCGATCCACAAGCGTTTGATGTTTGTTTGAAATTCTTTTTCTATCTGTTGTGTGTGTTTGTGTGTGTGTGCATATTTAACAGAATTAATAAAAAAGCGTTGAGCGTGAGTCTTTTTCACACACTCACTCACTCACACACGCACGCACAAACACACACATGCGAGTATATGCACTTGTGCTCAGCTCTATTACTTATTGTCTCTTGTTTTGTTTACTTTTATTTTGTTTCAATCGCTCTGATCTATGTTGTTGTTTTGCTGTTGCACTTGATGTTGCATTAACGTAATTTCGTTTGTACGGTGACAGTAACTAGAATCTCATTTTTTCTATTCTAATAAAAAGAACTCGGACGGCTACAGTCGGATGCAACCGACAGTAGGAGGTCCTGTACTTTCCCCTGCTGCAGCTAATGCTAAGAATACACACATACATCGCAAAGTCAGACGTAATCACGCACTCACACTTATGTACATACATACATTAAGTGCATGCCCGCTGCTCCCCTTGCCACGTAGGGAAACATTAATTTCGAGTATCTCTGGTGTTTATTATCCGATTGAGCGACAATTCACAGCACTGATGAAGGTTACCATAAGATCTTTGTATACTGAAGCACAAGTTTGTATATAAAACGAATTTGATCTGCTTGCACTGCCAAATATGATGTCTCTAGCTCTTACAGTTTCCGAGATCTAGGTGTTCATGCAGACGGACAGACAGACGGACATGGCTAGATCGACTCAGCTCGTCGTCCTGATCAAGAATATATATACTTTGTGGGGTCTGCTTCTGAGTTGCACAAACTTAATAGACCCTTTTGTACTTTTTTATAGTACAGGGTCTAATTAACTAGAAACAGTAAATATCCTACATACATTTTAAGAAATCCTCTAAATGTTTAAAATCAACTATAAAGAACCTTTTAAGCTGGGGTACAATTAGTATAGTTAGATTGAAACTAAACCAAGCTCACAAAAGAAATCCATAATACATATAACTTTTTGCTTTCAATTTTGTAAAATACATATTTTATTTGCCCTTTATGGTGGTCATAGCATCAGGCTTGTTTTATAGCGTTTTATGGCACATTCCAGCTGCTTGCCTCCCCTCCCTCCACTGCTTGCCGCTCCTACCGCTCTACCTGTAACAACATTCCTGTTAAACGCATCGTTAAATGTGGAGATTAATGTTAAGCCGTGCTCTGTTGGTCGGGTTTTCGGAGCAGCAGCAGCAGCAGCAGCAGAGACTGAGGGATTTTAACTTTGATGAGGTTTCTTCTCATGGCATTTGCTGTTCTCTGGCGTGTTTATGTCGCCCTTAACGTTAACGCTAACAAGCTATTTATACAAACGCACACAGCTATGCATTATACATATGTATATACATACGTACATATATTTACACACGTGTGTGTTTGTAGGCCAGTGTAAAAGCACTAGTTTGACCTGATACTACGTGCACTTGAAATGAATACATTTTGGGAACATTTATTCTAATATTTACTAAAGAATTGTAAATATTTTATTAGCTGATATTTGCGTATTTGAATGAATAAATGATTTACTTTTTTATTAATTACTGTTAGTCGCCATTTACACGATGAAGCATTTGCCTCGCGAAACATTGGTTTGTAGGGAGGTAATACTTCACGCCTTACCCCTCTGTACCCTTTGCCTACAAAATCTATGCTTTATGGCGCAAATAATTAATCGTGTAAATGCCGACTTATTTTGTTATCACTATGATAAAAAATTATCGGTTTTTAAACATAGTTTACACTTTTCCCTAATTTATTTAGGAGATAGTCGAATTTTTAAAGTTCTAGTTCGATTCACCTAAAGTTAAAGTTCTATTTCTGGTGAAAAGTCACTTTTTGCCTTCAAGAACTTCCCATAAGGGTCACTAAACATCTGACACGAATTACTCTAGTTTCTCACGACTTTGAAGTAAGTGTTCTGTACATGAATTCATTTCTCTTTAACAACAAATTAATTATACTTTATTTGACAGTCAAGAATTCTGAAAGTTACTTTTACTGGAGTTTTGCTAGTATTTTACTTTATCTATAAATGCTTATAGATATTCGTTCTTTATTTTAAACTCATATATTTCTTATACAATATAGTTATTTATATTGAATAGTATCTTTTAGTATCTATAAGATATCTGTGCGATACAAAAGTATCTGTGAGATACAAAAGTATCTGTAAGATATAAATGTATCTGTAAGATACAAAATATTAAAAATGATGAAATTTCTCCTAAGCAAATATTTATAACCATCACATAGGTTTAAAAATTGTAATATAGTTTTTTTTCACAACTTCTAACTTTAAATGTTTATTTATTAATTGAAAAAAAAGCTACAGTCGGATGTAACCGACAGTAGAAGACCCTGTACTTTCCTTTCCACACACACACACGCTAACAGACACTCACATATGCACACATAGCGCAAAGTCACACGCAGTGTTGCCAACTCCTCACCAAAAAAAAGGACAGATGAGCCCGGAAAAACCGACAGTAAAAGGAAAAACAGGACAACATTATTTTATTAATATTCATATAGTTATGCATAGAAATTCACTATTTTTATACAGTACTTGATCATTAGTCAACATAGGTTAACGGTTAACATTGACAGTGCTGTTTCCTGACGAACGTCAGAAGTTAAAACTGGTGTAAATGGTATTTTGTTCACCTGAGCGAAAAACATTGCATTTTGTAATTTTTTTTTCCTTATCGCTCTTTTTTGGTAAATTTTTGCATTTAAACTGCACTTGCAATACTTGAAGTATGGCTCGCGAAACTTAATATGTTTCTCCTTGGGAAAGTTGAAATATGCATTATAAGCCTATAATCAAAACACAGTCAACCGCCAATCGAGGCACATACTTTCGATTACAATCAAAATGCTTATCGAAAGCGTAAAATAATAATACGAAAGCGATGCCACGTTGTTGCTAATGATAAATTGTATGGGGGCAGGTATAAAAAATCTAACACAAACTTGATCTGCTTGCACTATAGGGGCATCTAACTGCCAAATATGATGTCTCTAGCTCTTACAGTTTCCAAGATCTAGGTGTTGTGCCTGTCACATACTTGCACAATCTTAATAGACACTTTTGTACTTTTTTAATATTTTTTCAATATCTTCTTTGATTTGTAATTATTACTCAATTAATTTGCTAAACGACCGCAATATGTTATTCAGTTCTTTTCACAAAAATGAATTTTGCGTATTTAGCGACGGCATTTTCACTTGAGTGAGTTTTCGGTTTTCCCTCGTGCCAACATATTTCACGTGTGTATTTCTTTACAGTTTATGGACCAAAGACGTACATTTATTTGATTTGTGTTAAATTGCGGGTTAATTGCATATTCAACACTCGATTTGAGGCAATTTATTACGCTGAAAACTTTCAGTTGTAAATAATGCAGAAAATAAATTTCATTTCCCTTTCTTCTTCGAGCTTTATTCTTGTTGCTTGCCACTTTTCACACACTTCATATTAAATTCATTGGAGGCAAAAAGAAAAAAAAAACGGCAACAATTTAAATTTTATTAGAAAATCCCATTAGATACACACACACACATATATATACACACATACGGAACGACTTCCACTTCCGCTTGTAAGACGCTGGTGTGTGTACACACAGATTTCCATCCCCTTCCAGCATTACACTGTGTTGCCACCCACCACTTCGCACAATTGAGCACGCTTCATTTGCGAGGTATGAATGAAAAACGTTGAAAGGGGAAGGGTGGGTGGGGGTGGGGAGCGCGTAACGCGACAAGCAGCAAAAAATCATTGCATATTTGCGTGGGCAAACAACAACAACAAACGAGCAATGCGAGCTCAATGTTAACAGTTTACTTAACATATGATGTAAATGTAAGCGCTGCAGTAATAGTTTCCACACATAGAAACAGATATGCTCGCATGTGTGTTACACAGTTCACTACACAGCCCTACAACTACAACTACATATAAACACATGCGCAGCAGCTGAGAGGGAGCAATGCACGCGACGACAACAGCAGCAGCAGCAGCAGCGACGGCAATGGTGACGGCGACGGCGACGGCGACGTAATCGTTGCCCCCTTTTGATTACTTTTATTTTTAACACACAGTCAGGCCGTCGGTCTGTCCGTCTTTCGGTCGGTCGGTCGGTCGGTCGGTCGGCCGTCGCATCTTTGCAGACGAATCGTTCTTGTTGTTGTATGTATGTACACACACACACACACATACATATGTATGTATGTATGCTATGCTACAGTATGCTTGTGTTGGTATACTAACATTTAATGTTAGGCAGCAGCTCCACGACGACGGCGACGTTGTGGGTATCCAAAGCGCAGCGATAGCGGCAGAGCACACGCTGTTTAGCACTTTAAGCTTAAATGTTTCACACACACACACACACACACACACTCACGCACGCACGCACGATTTGTTATCTTTGCCTGCTTCTTTTTGCTTTTGATTTTTTCTTTGCTCAACACTTAGTGCATTTTGTTATTGCATTTGCTTTGGACTTGGCAGCACATGGTGATTAATTGCATTTCACGTACATTTATTATTATTATTGCATGTATATTTATACATATATTTATGCTAACACACACGAAGAAGCAGCAGAAGCCGAGAAGCAGCGCATTGTTTTAATTAATCCGACAAAAAACCAAATTCCCAAGCGTTGTTCGTGCGCTTGTTGTGTGCTGCCCGTTCGCAAGCTGCAGACGCGTCCGTCGCCTCAAAGAGAAAATGGCTGAATGATGTGGAAGAGAAAATGCAAGACTGATTTATAGAATTCGAAGCAAAGGGCCACAAGCAGCAGCAGCAGCAAGAAATTCCCTGTTTTTGCAGCTCGTGTAGCGACGTTGCGTTGTGCCGACTGCGTTGTGTGCTCGCTCTTCGTTCTGGTTCGTGTGCGCTCTCTCAGAGAATTTCCCTGCCTGAAGGGCTCATGGGATATTCTAACGGCAACTTTGTCTGTTGAGCGAGCCAACGCATTCGTTAACTGAACCCCAACTCTGTTGCCGAGGACTTCGGCACACGACCACTGCACGCACGCATACATACATTCATATGTATGTACATACATACATACATTGACATATGTACATGCTTGCAGTTATGCTGTGCTCTCTTTCTGCTGCCGCTGTTGCGCTCTCAGTGCAGCGGCAGCAACCCTCGCGGCTCGCTCTCTCACTGTGTTCTGCGTTCCCTACGTTGCTGCCCATTATTATTATTTTTATTTATATCTCTCTTTGCATTGCTGTTGCAAGCACGTTAAATATTTCCTGTTTGTATGTATGTCGTTGTCGTCTCTCCACTTTGAACCCGCAAATTGTCTCTATGTGTGTGTGTGCGTGTGCGGGGACAGTTCATGTTATGGTCACGTACTCCACCGCCCTCTGCCCCTCTTTGCACTCCCGCTCTCCATAAACATCAACTCAAAGTCCCAGCATTGCCGTTATGCGTCTACAACTGCTGTCGCGTGCTCTTCTTCTTCTTCTGCTTGTCATTTTAGTGTAAGGTTGTCGTTTTTTGCTTTTCTTTCCCTTTCTTTGCTTAGCTTAAATGTTTATCTAATTATTTAGACGTTTTCCTGCCCATCCGTCAACTGGTCGACACTTTCGTCGAAAAATAAAACAAAACAGTAGTGAGAGTGGAATTATTTAATTTGCCGCAAAAATCTGTTCTGCTAACGAACTTGTTGTCTTCCTCTGTTAACAGCCGGCTTACCATAAGTTTGTACACTGATGCCCAAAATTATATGCACACTTGGCTTATGATTTGTCTCTTGTTTCTCGGCGCTTCCCATCTTGAATTCCTCAACCTAAAACGTTTTGCGTAAATTGCCACAACTTCCGTTAGCTCTTATTGCCAGCCATAAATTCAAATCCTTCGCATGGGGAACTACCCCACAGTGGCTGCCAAAAACAAACGTCTAGCTCACAGCTATACGTAGAGCTCCCCGTGTCGTTGTAGTATTTCTCCTTCAGCATTTTTGACTTTGATCTGTGCTAATATGCATAAAATTTGCAATAGAAAAAAACAAACCATTAAGGTTCCGTTAAGTTCAATTCCGCTCTATATTTCCGCACCTTTCTCCACCTACATTATGCATATTTGTTTACGCGCCAATTTTGATTTATGTGCGGCATTCTATAGGTCCAGGCGTTATAAACTGTTTCTGACAACCTCTTTCCATTTGAATCCATTGCCCGTTCCTCACTCAAAATCTGTCTCAACGAGTCCTGTCAAAACGGGTTCGTATATGTTTTTGGGTTTGGGTTCTCTTATATGTAGATGAATTATGGATAGTACGTGTATGCGTGTGTGTGTGTTCCTATTACTTTGGATTTGATTTGGGTGTGCTTTCATTTACTTATGCTAATTAGCTGCAACTAACCGAGAAAACTGTTGTCAGTTTTCCAATAAAAATATTCAAATTAAATCAAATGAAATTAGAATTCATTAAAACCCATACGTTACCAGCATGAAATAGTGTATTAATACTATAATAATAATAGTGTCAATTTATTCAAAAGATTTTTTTGAAAAAAGTTTTTTTCCATATACAATTTTTGTTGAGTTTTTACATACTTTTCAATATAGGAATCTCTTCTCTTTACAAAATTGGTTTACTTTAGTTCATATAAGATTTGATGACGGTGTCTTGAGTATTTTATTCTCAATTTCTCAGAAATGACCAGTATTAGTAGTTGTCCAAAATTATATTTATCATAGGAACAGTATAAGAATAATTGAGGTAAAGAATTTTATTTAATTTGTAGAAACATATTAAAAGTCTAACAATGTCTTCTATTTGTAAATTTGGCTTTATACTCAATCCCTAACATTTTGTGGGTCCTGAGGGTTTCAACAGAATTTTGTTTTCAATTTCTCAAAAATGTTATTTATCTAAAGTAAGTTTTCATGATACGAGCAGTTGACACAATTTGATCACGTGATAGCTGCTTTTCCCAGTGAATGTACACACTCCAGGTCTTTACGCATACACGTACTCACACACACACATACAATGTGCCACTACATCTTGTGTGGCAACAACATATACATACCTAACAACAACAACAATAGCAGGTATACCAAAAAGATACAATATTTGAAAACCCTTATCAATCGCAATTGCCTCACTGGCTGCAGATGTCGTTACATCTCTCTGCTTGTTGGCTTTGACAAATCGAAAAGGAAAGAAAAAGAAACGGGGGAAAATAAATAAAATGCATTTTTCGCAGTTGTCGTGATGTTTGTAGTTTTTCCTTAGCATATACATCTGTAGTATTTATAGTTGTGCGTTGAAAATAAAATGAAAAATTCTTTTCAGCAATACCTCGACTTAAGCCCAGAATTCTCAAGCTATTTTTAAAAGAACGAAATCGTTGCAAGGGTTCCGTTTCCAATGAGCAAGGAAATTAAGTGATATAAAATTCATTTAATGTTTTTTCTAATTTCTGATTGTAACGTAGAGTGATTTATGAGTTTAAAAAAGAATTTATTTATAGACTCTGTTAAATAAAGATCAAGCTATATACATATGTATGAATAAACATATGTATGTATAATAGCATAAAACTTTTGTGTAGTATTTGAGGCACATTGGTATTTCCCGTTCGTTTCACAATTACCCAAAAAAGGACTGACAAGTGCAACATAACTGTTTTTCTAGCACTTTGCTGAAAGTTGACAAAACATGCAAAAACTTGAAACTGATTTCAAAAACTTCGTTTTGTGCTTGTGAGCACAAAAAAGCGCACTGCACTACAAAGAAATCGGAGGGGGTGGAAAAGACGAAAGAATTGATTGCTTAACAGATCGACTAAATGACTGACTGAGGGACTGAATGATTGACAGACGAGCATGCCGCGTTGGACCCTACCAGAGCAATGTCAAAACAAATGTTACAACAGAAACAACACAGTGCGAAGAGTGTGAGGAGGCACTGTGAGTTTTCTCGGGTCTACCCGCGGTCGGGAGAGAGAGCGACCCGACGTTGCGGCGGCGGCCCTTTTTTATGTTGAGAGCCAATGCCCGCTTGCCTGCAGCTGTGATTTGCAGTGCTTGTTGTTGTAAGTATTTGTTCCCAGCAAATAAAGCGCCGCTAGCTGCTCATTCACTCGTATGCTTTTCATGCAGAGCAGAGTGTTAACAATATAGCTAGTTTCTGGCTATGTATGTAGTTTGTATAGTCGAAATCTGTAAACTAAGCTCTTTGGTTACTTCTAATTAATAACTCTACTATTGTTGTACATATTTAGCCTTTAATTTAATTTCTTTTAGCTATCTGTAATGGCTTAATTTAGAAGTAAGAGTACGTAGACTTTTGTTGAAGGAAAATTATGAGTATATTTGGTTTTTTATTAATTATATTAGTATAAGTATGAATTGTTATTGTTTTTGTTTTAATGATTAAAAATTAATATTATATTTTATAAACCAGCATCAACATTTTTTTATTTTCTTAAAATTTTACTTAATTACAGCGTGTTTCATAAGAATGTATAAGGGGTACGGTGACTTTAGTGGCACACTGTATTTAGCTTTTAATTTAATTTCTTTTAGCTATCTGTAATGGGTTAATCGATTTCTGACAGTTGGCAGCACTGCACTAATTTTACTATCCATACATATATTAATTAATAATGCAACTATTATTATATTCTTTCGAATTGTGGCTATTTCCAAATTCTTTTAGCTATTTTTAGCCTATTTTAATGGTGTACTCAGTTGTCAACACTGCAGACCAGAGCTCGTTCCGTGGTTCATGCTCTCTCCGCTCTCACACCGCTCATTTGCACACGCATTTCGCAGTCAACGTCGCTAGCGCTGTCGCTGCGTTCGGCACATGTTGCCTGCGGTTGCCAGGGCAGCGCAGCTGAGCGTGTGTGTGCGTGTGTGTGTGAGTAGAGTAGTTAATGGGAATTCAACATTGAAAATTGCCAACAACAACAACAACAACAACAAGAGCTAAGCTATGGCAGAACACTAGGTTGTTTTTCTACTCGAGCGTGACACGAGTCAGCACGAGTTCTGGCGTAATGTAAAAATATCACTAATCATACACATCTCCATGCGATATTTGTGTAAATGTTATAAATAAGCGTAATTGTTGATATTGCAGATTTTTTCGCTTGCCCCCAACTAACGGTCGTCCATTGCTACTGGTGATAATCCCAACACCAGACTCGGGCAAATTGTGTGTGCAAACAGAGACCCAAGGACAACGAGTTGGACAAGGGGGAGAGTGAAAACTGCAGCTTCATTAGCGAGGGTTGCTCTTTGCATTCACACATGTTAGTCACTCTTGTCTGTGTGTGTGTGTGTGTTATTATTATTTTCTTTATTGTTTAGCGCGTTATAATTGGGGTGCTAAGGGGTACCTCAGCGGACAGCACACACACAATGTAAGCACTCGCCTGGAAGACCTAGATTCAGTTCTTTCTTTTTTCAGGTTTCTTTCATTCTCTCCAACTGAAACAGACATAACAGCGTGGAAACCCCTGCGGGTGTATCTACGAGTATTATGTACATATGTATGTATGTGTGGCATCAGCAGAGCTTAGCTGTTATCAGGAGAGTTGAAAATGTACGTGTAAATGTAAGCTACATATGTTAAGGATGGGCGAGGGTCTGAAAAACATTGGCGATTTATTATTAGCTTGTCGGAATGTTTGAATTAATAAAGAAATGTATTTATATAAAATAAATAAATTTAATAATTTCGAAATCACATTAGGCCTTTCCGTTACTTTCGATTGCAATTTTCAATGGTAATTATACGAATTATAGAAGTTTTCTACTCAATCGCAATATCGATATTTTATTTTGATACATACTATATCTGATATGATCTCATATTTACTGTACTATAGTTGTTGTGAAGCTAGACATTAACTGGAGAAGAATTTAACACTAAAACGAAAATCCAAATAAAGCAAGGTAAGAAGTGCTCATCTTTATCCACTCTCTCCGTAAGCTGCTCTTTCTGCCCTCTCTCATGATGGGGTTTAGCTTTAATTGTGCCGGGGGGCACTTGCTTTAGCCACAAAGTTTCCGTCTGCCTGGACACATTGTGTTTGGGCTGTAGCGTCTTTTGGCTTTTGGCAGGGGAAGCACGCCTTGGGGCGCAATAAAATGTTTAATAAATTGCAAAGTGCGCCGAAAAGTGCCAAGAAGAAGAAGAAGAAGACGGCGAAGAATAAGTTGAATAACAGGAAAACCAACAAGGTGGGGCGCACGCACACACACACACACACACATACACACACAAATATATGCACAAATATTCTAATGAAGTTTAAGTGGAAAGCCATACATATGCTAGGAGGGAGGCCTTAACGGGGGCGTGGCTCTAGCTATTTGGCAGGCAACGCACGTAAAATGTATTGAATAATTACATTGGCCAGCCTAACGGCATACAAAATGAACCGTACGAGGGACGCCGACAAGTGCCTGCTGCTGCTGCCGCTGCCTCTCTTGCCACGCCACACGACCGGACATGGCCTAAAGCTTGCCCCGCCAACGACCACGCCCACACACACACACACACAGACACATAATGAGCGACAGTTTGGTTGAAAATTTGTGCGCCGCAGGAAGTTTTTTGTAGCACCCTTCCACCCCTCGCCCCTCGTCCCACTTTCCATACCCTGGGGCCAAGATTGATGTGCCTCGCAAATGCAGTTAGAATGAAAATTGAAATTCGCTGGAACATTATCATTAATACAATTATCATTAGCAATAACAATAAGTTCAGATGGAAATCGAACTTCGATTGTTGGACCTGGTAGGGGACTAAGTGGGGTGGACGGCGAGGAGGGGGGTAAACATCAGCCATTGGCCTCACCGTAAATAGTGCTAAAATATCAATCAAAAAAATGCGTGCGGTCATAATCATAAAATTACAATGAATTTTACGAATGTTGACAAAAGGTAAAAGGCAGAGAAGACCAAGGAGAAGGTAGAAGGGGCAGAGTGCAACATGCGGCAGCAGCAGCAGCTGGCGGCAGCGGCAACTGTTCTTAAGAGGCATCGAAGATGGGAAACGCTTACCCAAAAAATAAGGAGAAAAACAAAACAAAAGATGATTTATCATTGCTGACGGCCAGGGGCGGGGCAGGGAGGGGAGCAGAGCGTTACAACCTGCCTGTAGGGCCATACAAATTGGATGCCTTGAGGAGGGCGATTACAAAACTTGAACACTGGCCACATATTCAATGATTCCCCATGCAGCGAAATAAATATTAATGGAACGATCTGCAGAGCAAGACAGGCGTATAGAAAAAGAGAGGGGGAAATGTGTGAAAAAAGTAGAGAGAGAGAGAGAGAGAGAGAGAGGAATAGAAAGAAAAAAAAAAGAGCAAGCAATGTGAGAAATGATTGAGAACATGTAAAAACTGATTGAAGGAAAACTTAAGAGATGGTTTGTTTTCCGTAGATTGTTCAGGCTAGCAGATAATTTTTTTTTAATTTCAAATTATTTTTTATTTTGTTTATTTTGAGCTAAATTATAAATATTTATTTAAAGTTTAAATTTATTGTTAAGCATAACAAACAAAACTGTTAATAATAAACATCTTAACAACATTAAAGACCAAAAAACTTTTTATAAGTCAAACTTATTGTTGGATAGAGAAATATAGTAGAAATAAAATAATAATATGAATTTTAAAGAAATATTTAAAATGAATTTTATTTTATCTTAAAAGAGAGCTATAGCAATTCAGACTATTATAATTCAAAAATACTCTAAACATCGCTTTACAGGAAATTAGCTAACAAAACTTTGAACTATAATTAAATGAGTTGAAATTGTTATTAAAACAATTTAATGAATTAAAATTGAAAACTAAATAATAATTAAACATGTAATATGCCTTTTTTTTTAGTATATTCAATTAATTTGAAATCATAAACTTAACTTTAAACTATATTTATAAGCTATACGCTTAACACGGACTCTTTTAGCACGAACTCGGTCTTACACGGTTACAAATTTGCTCCCATCATCCCTTTAACACGCTAAAAACCTCGTTCTTACACGATTGCAAAATATTATATCTACATACAATGCCAGAAAAAGTATGCGTACAAGCTCGATGCCTAACTTTGATCGCTAAAAAAACATATTTCTATAATTGATATCGATTTAATTTTTTTGT
>JAWNNL010000336.1:0-19644 GCA_035045005.1 Liodrosophila aerea | reverse complement strand
TTTTTTTTTTAAAGCTTGGATTTATTTATTGGATCTTCTCTTTAAGAGTCTAACAATAAGGTAGCAAATCTTAAAATAAAACATTATCTAACAGTTTAATTTTAACTGAATAGAGATTACGTGGACCTAATAATTAGCAGTGGATGGGAAGTCGTTGCGGCGAAGACGAGAGCTGCTGGAAACTTGCGTGAGCGCTCTCGCGAGATGATTTGGATGTACTGATAACCTGTTGTGGTACTTTGTTGTGATTTCTGCTATCTCTTCTCTGACGAGTGGTATGTGAAGATCCTTGTGAATGTTATCATTCCGAACGTACCACGGTGCCCCGGTGATGGTTCTGAGAATTTTTGATTGAGTTCTTTGCATTATATCCACACTGCTGTTGCTAGCATTCCCCCACAACTGAGAGCCGTACATCCAGATTGGTTTCAAGACGGTGTTGTATAGAAGGACCTTATAATCCAAACTAAGGGGCGAACGGCTATTGATAAGCCAGTGAAGGGTGTTGGCTTTGAGCTTGAGGTGTGTTCTTTTGGCTTCAATGTGGCTGCGCCAAGTAAGACGTCTATCGAGATGAACGCCAAGATATGTTACTTCATTTGCTATCGGAACCGCAGTGTTGTTTAGAGTAAGTGGAGGGCAGACTTGCATGTTGAGTGTAAACGTTACGTGTTTGCATTTTTGTTCGTTAATTTTGATTCGCCAGTCGGATAGCCATTTCTCCACTGCCACCAGGTGTGTGGCAAGTTGCGCCGTTGCTTGCTTGGGGCATCTCGAGCGGCTTAGGATCGCTGTGTCATCAGCAAAAGTGGATGTGGTCAGATGTCTGCTCGTTGGGATGTCCGCAGTGAAGATAAGGTAGAGTATAGGTCCTAGCACGCTACCTTGGGGAACTCCGGCTTTGATGGTGTAGTCGTCGGACATGGCAGCATTACATCTTACTGAGAATTTCCTGTTGTAAAGGTATGACTTCAGAAGTTTGTGAGTGTTGGTTGGGAGCATTTCTGTAATTTTGTGCATTAAACCTTCTAACCATACTCTGTCGAAGGCTTGTGATATGTCCAGAAATATCGCAGTGCAGTACTCCCTTTGTTCGAATGCGTTCCGGATTTCGGATGTTATGCGGTTGACTTGCTCTATGGTTCCATGTTTTTCTCGAAAGCCGAATTGATGAGTCGGTATTTTGTTGTGTGTTCTGAGATGTGGGGTAATGTGAGCCAAGAGGCATTTTTCGAAGAGTTTTGACAGACACGTTAGTAGACTAATTGGTCTATATGATGAAGCAATTGTGCGGTCTTTGCCAGGTTTTGGTATCATTATAATGATCGACTTTTTCCATCTCTCTGGGAAGTGTCCATGTCTCGTTATTGCATTGAAGAGTTGGCAAATCGCTCGAACGGCACAGAATGGAAGTTCGATAATCATTTTTGGTGATATTAGGTCGCATCCTGGAGATTTGTTTGGGTTGAGTTGTTCGTTTATGATTTTGAGTAACTCGTGTGGCCTAAATACTATTGGCTCATACGTAGATGTGTCGGTATCTGGTGTTGCAGGCAGAGAGATCCCATTTGAAGTTGTATTGGGCTGAAATACATTTTGAAGATGTTCTGCAAAACTATTGGCTCTTTCTCCGTCGCTACGCGCCCAGTTGCCTGTGGATGTCCTTATTGGCATTGCAGATTCGATTGGTGCGCTGAGTGATGAGTGGGCTCTCCAAAGTGGGAATTTGGAGCTCATTGGGGATAACTGCTCTATGTATTGTTTTTGGGACCTTACTTCTTCATGACGTAATGCAGCTGAGAGCCTACGTGTAGCGTCTTTTAAGCGTTGTTTTGCAGATGGTGATCTGTTGGATTGCCATTCTCGCCTTGAGCGTCGCTTTGCTAGAACAAGCTGCTCAATTTCAACGTTCGTGTGTCTATGGTTGTACGACACTTTATGAGTTTGTGGAGTTGACATGCGTGCTGCTGCGACCAAGACGGATTCAAGAGTGTTTGTGGAAAGGTTGATGTCAGCTTCGCCGTTCAAGCGTGGATTCAACTCAATATGCGAACTTACATATTTTTTGTATTTAAGCCAGTTGGTTTTGTTCGTTGTTAGTCTGAATGGTTTGTCGACCGCAGATGGATGTTGATTTAGTTGAAGGAGTACAGGCGAGTGATCAGACGATAGGTCTGGTAAGGAGTTGGCGCTTATCAGGTTGCGTGGAATGTTTTTTGTGACTGCAAAGTCTATTAAGTCTGGCAGTTTTCTGGGATCTGATGGCCAATATGTGGGTGTCCCAGGTGACACATAGTCTAGTTTGTTGCCTGGTTTAATTATTGCATTGTACAATTGCCTTCCCTTTGGAGTCACAAGTCGAGATCCCCAGTGTGTATGCTTGGCGTTATAGTCTCCTGCTGCTATAAATTGTTCACTCAGGGAGTTGAAATAGTCCATGAATTGGGACTCGGATATTGTAAACCGAGGAGGACAGTATACGGCGGCGAGTGTTAAAGATCGGTAGTCCATTTGTACGTTTATAGATGTAGCTTGCATGTAGTTAGTGGCGAAGCTATTGTGGAAGCTGTGCTTGATGCGATTTCTAATCAGAATCCCCGTACCTCCGTGTGCTTTCCCGTCTGGATGATTCGTGTTGTAGAATAAGTAGCCTCGAATTTGAAAATTATATTTGTTTGTAAGATGAGTTTCAGCGAGCAGCATTACATCGATGTGATTATTAATAAGGAATTGAGTTATCTCAAGTTTGTGCTGTGAGACGCCGTTGGCGTTCCACAGTGATATACGGAGTGGAGCCATTGATTACTTAGTCTGTTTTTGAGCAACAAGCAGCTCGATCAAAATGTTCTGATTTCTCATAAGATCTTGTAGAGTAGTCTGCATGAATGACATGAATTCCATCATACTTTGTTGAAGATTGTATATCATTGTTTCAATTTTACTCAAAGACTGTTCTCCATGATGCGAAACTGACGAACGTAGCTTGGTGGGAGCGGTACTTTCCAGACCCAATTTTAGGGCAGATGCAAAGCTTGTGGGTTTGTTGGTGAACTCATTATTAGATAAAGATTTATCAGCTGTAGGGGGGAAGACATCACGCGTAGATTTCATAGGTGTTAAATGTGGGCGAGCTGTGGTCACTCTTTGGTATGTTCGACTTTTCAGTTCCTTGTAGACTGGACAGCCCCTGTAGTTAGCCGTATGGTTACCTCCACAGTTTCCACACTTTCTGCTGCTGGGATCCTCTTTATTTTTTGGGCATTTGTGGGAGTCATGAAGGTCTCCACAAGCAACGCATACTGGACGGAGTAGGCAATAAGACCTTGTGTGGCCATATTCCTGGCAATTATTACACTGCACCGGCCCATTTCTTTTGTGCGGCTCTTCTACAGTTATTCTGCGGTGTAGTAGGAACTGGAGAGTGAAAATTGGATGAACTTCATTTTTTTTCAGAGGCTTGGTTTTGGTTTCAGGTTCAAGTTCTACCTTGAAGAGAGGTTGAGGCTTTCTTTCTCTATTCAAAATATTAATAACATTTTTTACATTAAAACCTTTCTCCTTCAGTGCGTTAGAAACTTCAGCTGGTGTTACTTCCGGCTCAATGCCTTTGAGTACTGCTTGCTGGCCTTTGCTGCTTTTTAGTTGGTACGTGTAGAAGTTTTTATTATTGTCGCTTAAATACTTCGACAAAATTCTATAGTTTGCTTCCGAGTTAGTCTGAACTTTTGTTTCGTGAATATTTCCCTTTGTTAAGGGAATTATGTGGAAATTGTCTGGTCCGACTAGGTTCAGTATCGAGTTTACGAGAGCGTTAGAACTTTTCTCTCGAATGTAAATCGGCGGCGGCTTGGGCTTTTTGTTATCCCCTACGATTTCTTCGGTCGGTGTATCGTTGGATTTGTCTGCCAAAATAGCAAATCTGTTTGCTTCTATGGGGTTCTCTGTTGTGGATTGTTTTGGGGTGCCGCGAGATAGTTTAGCAGAATTACCAGATCTAGAATTCTGCGGGCTAAGCTTACGTTTTATTTGTATGTAGCGATCCATACCTGTCTGTACGGTCGAACGTTGTTTTGAGGAGAGCGCGCTGGTGTAAGGTTCTGCAATAATTGATTGCACAGCAGATTCCGTTATTACTGTAGATGGCATTGCGGAAGCAGTCGATGCTATTGTAGTTGTTGTAGAATTTGCTGTCACAGTTACTAGTGACGTAACTGTGCTGGTGACCGTGGCCAAGCAGGTTGGCATGAGGGAGGGGTATAGGGTTTTATCCACCAAGAGCGCCGGGGAGCATGAGCGCGCTCTGCCTTGCGATGTTGGGTTGAGTTTTGAATTCGAGCTTGGGGTCATTGATCGCGGTTGATTAGTTTTTGTTGGGTGTGCGGTCGCAGTGTTTAGCGTTGACACGACAGTATGGTATGCGTTGTTACGTTGCAGAGAGAGCCGACGCTCGTCTTGCTGACGTTGGAGCACCGTATGAGTGTCGAATTCACTCATAGCTTAATGTTTTGGGTTTTATTGTTAATAATTTGTTTACTCTGAGAGTACGAAATGCATCGCACTAAGCGTCTTTTCGCTAAATGTGTGTTAATGTGTAGAACTTGCACTTCACTATAATTTAACAAACGAAAATTCCACTGACTGGGCAACTTTTCGACAGGCAGCGTAAGAGCGACCGAAGACTTCGACGGCTGAACTTGAACTTGGCATTAAATATAATTAATAAATATTGCTCAGCTTCATTCACTTATAAATAAATATTAAGGTAAATTTGAGCAGGCAAGTCATTATAGTACTCATCTTGTAGTCACACACGCAAACACACAGTGGGCGTTGAATTAGGTTTTATAATGTTGCAGACCAGAGGAGACCCATTGTCATCAGTATATTCTCTTGGGATATTAAGGGAAGTCACACCCACATTGTAGTTGTTCGTTCTATGGGTTCAGAACGCCGCCTTGTCTGGACTCCTGCTTAACAAATTGACTTTGTTTTGTGGCATTTTTAAAGAGCTATAATAATAGCAGTCTATCTGGAGTATGCTTATGCAAGAGACTTGAGATTACAAACAATGCAATTACTGGAATTATCTTTGTAATCACTGTAGTAGATAAAAATGTTCTGCCTATATCTATATCGTTTAAATCCGGTTTTAAATTCTTTGTTTTTCCAACTTGAATAACTTTAACAGAAGTCATGCATATCATTTGTTCCTTTTGCTCTTTTCATATTTATTATGATGGTTTTCCGTCTTTTCCTCTGCTTTGTCTGCAACTCAATTCAAGTTTTCTGCTTATAAATTTGCATTTCATCAAAACAAATACAACAATAACAATGACATCAACAACAGCCGGACGGAGACTGTTTGTGTTTCCTCCTGTGACTATATCCTTTTGCCAGGGCAGCTGGCGAAACTCATACGAATGATTTCCTTGCCAACGAAGTAGAGTAAATTTGAATTTCGACGTGCCTCAACCAGTAAAATTTATGGCTCTGGGCACAATACACACACATACTCACACATTTCTGCATCAATTCTGCTTACGTTGTCCTTGGGCACACGTGGCGTATGCGCAACATTCGCTATGCGAATTAAAGTTTTGGTTAGAGTAGATAAAAGTGTTTGCATACTAGGGCCGCCTTAAACTTGAAGCAGTGAGTTAACATTCGTGTACTCAGCTCAGCTCAGCTCAGCTCAGCTCAGCCTCAGTTTGAATCCAACTGCTCACCTGGCTGCACTTTAATTTGCATATTAAATTCCACCTTGAAGCGATCCCATCCCCGTCAACACTAGTTTCAAGATACTTCATTGATATCTTGCTTGAGTTGTATACTAGTCCAGCCTAGAATCCACCTCACTTGCCGCAATGTGTGCGAATTTTCTAAGGATTTTCACATGCAAAGCACTTAAGCTAACAGAGTGGTTTGTGAGGTACAGACTTTGGCAGGGCATATCCTAACTATTATTATTGTCTCCTGCTGAATTATTCAGTCTGCTCGTAAAATTCCTGCCAGTGTTATTGTCGCTTTCTGAATGATATTTTAAATATTAAAATGGTTCGACGTAAACGAAGTCTGAAATTGGGGGCAGGGCCCAGTCCTCCTCTCTCAGTGTGCTCTGAAACTATGACTATTAGCAGACACCAGCTGAGAGGGACATTTGGAAAGGCGCCAAGAGCATTTCCCACTGCTTTTCGCATTTCTTGATTCCAGTCCAACTATTTCCGTTACAATTACGTATCTATTGTGCGCTCCTCACCGGCTGTTGCGGCAATCACGGGCCGCAATAAAAGTCTGGGGCAGACTGTCATCCAATTGGAGCACCAGATCCTTGGAGCATACTTTCTCGCAATGATTTTAGGCGTGGGTTATTGCCTGCTAAGAGGACAATTGTTGACTCTAGAGGGATGGGGGAGAAGGCGAAGGAGAAGGAAGGGCGACTGTTGAAGGGGAGAAAGGAGAAGACAATTTGACGCTTCATTTGTATGCCAGAGACAAGTTTTCTAATTTTACAGCCTGCTACTTTGATCATTGTTGTTGGTTTTGTGTTGCTTGTGGCATTTGCAGGCGTAAAATGAAGAAGGCTTCTTTTACTCAACTGATTTAAATCAATTCTTGAATAGAATAAATCCAATATTAAGTGCGAGCTGGTAAACCCCTTAGTAGTTGATAGAGACTTAGTAACCAAATAGAATACAGATTATTGAACTCCAACAATTTTAATCCTAAATTTTAAGGAATGTAGACAAACAATGACAGGTCTTAAGTATATAAATAATTTACTTATTATAAGTGTGTCAATTGACTACTTTATTAATATCTGTCTGTTATGATATTGATTTACGTGGAACGTCCTAATGTCTCACACGTTGATATTTATGTTATGGTAATATAGCTTCTTAACGTAATATTGGGTTAAGCGCTTAAGGTGAGGTTTGTCTCTGGCTTCACCCTCTGAAAGTCCTCTACTTACGTTAAAATCTCATTTGCGGAGACTGTATAGGAAAGACACTTCTTTTACGGACGGGCATAAAAAGTGCAAAATGCCCTGGCATTAAAATGTAATTAGGATGTAACAAAACACACTCATATCGTATACGCACACACAGATATTAACACACCTATACTCAAGAGTAGGGACCCTTAACCAAAGTATACATCCGCATATTTATGGCTCTTGCCTGTTTCGAACAGGCACCTTATTGAAGAGAGTACAGGATGAGAATGTAGACAGAGGTGCTGAGAGTGGGAGTCATGTGTTTGTGGCTACATAATGTGTAAATTTTTCTGTTATTAACGAGAGAATATAGTAAACTCGAGTGTCAGCTCATAAATCTTTCTTATTTTGTGGTTGCCTGCAAATCGAAAAGTGGAACTAGGGAATACTTTTGCCAAGCACTGTAGACCTGTTAATTTGTTAAATTGAGCATTAAAAGTGTTTATAATTGTAGTTAATAGAAAGTTACTAATAGCCCGAGTGCTTAGAGGGTCAATCGATAGGTGAACACAGTTAGAATGGGTTTGAGAATGGTTATGGAGTGAAATGGAAACTGGGATTAATTTGCAATGCAGATCACGTTCCCCCTTATGCAGAAGGCATCTGGGGTACCTAAAAGTAAAGCCATTCCATTCGGTCGATTTAGCTGCTCCTTTTACCACTGTTGCTTATTGGAGTTCATTGTCTGTAAACCTCTTGGCGAACAGCATATGCCATATGTATATATATGTACTGTATGTATATGTATGTTGTGTGTGGTAGCCATTAGTCAAGAAACAGGACATAGGCTGGGGCACGTATCTCTAATATATGGGCAGGCATCTGGACTGAACTGAAGTCAGAAGCAGTTTCAGTGGGCTCTTGGCAAATGCCATTATTAATGATGCAATTGACATGCTCCGAGTGGAGAGATTCAAACTCGGAGCAGGAGGCTGCATAAGATATATGGCGTTACATTGAGGCTGCCACTGACGAAGGCCCTAAGAATTCAACAAACATTTCAACATATTGTTTTAGGCCTCTAAAGTTGAATGTCTTGTTGCTGAGAGTATATTAGGGAATTTAAGAAAAAGCAGTGTTAGGTTTAACATATTTTGCTTGAACTAAATGGTTATCCAGGTTTAGCTTATTATGTATTGCCTAGCCAATTATGTACCCTCTCCAACTCTTTATATTTATGTGTGTGTGAGCATATCTGTCCAGCACGACAGTTATGTGTCTGCTAGTAGTGTTACATTTTCTGTAGAGACTTTTCTTTCGGTTCGTTTTGTTTAGTGTGCTTGCTTACTTTCTCTGCAGGTCTTCCCTTTTTATTTGTTCTCATTTGTTTCGCTGGCTTTGCTCCCCCGCGACCAATTCAATAAAAATTTAGTACGTGTTGCTTAAGTTAACCGATATCGTAGGATTTCTTGTTCTTCCTGTTGCTGTTGTGTTTTGTCTTTGTTTGCTTGACCCACAAAATGTCCAACAAAGTTAGCCTGAACAGCGTTTCTTACTTCATTTCTCATTCTACTACCTAATGTGTGCTGTGCAGTATACACCTAATAGAATCACTCTAGAGATTGCTAATAACATTAAATTGGGCCATGAGCAGAGATAGAAATTGTTTGAACATGTTAAGAGACACTCTGATTTACGGCATAATGCAATTAAAATTGTTTCCCAATTTTGATCTTTGTACTTGAGGAACTATCAAAGCTCAACCCAAGTCTAAGTCATAACATTTGAACTCTCTGCGTATTAATGCAACAGGCAAGATACTAGAGACTGGCACCAGAAGATTGGGTTTGTTGGTTCGTTAAGTTGCCACAGGATAAGAAGGGAAGAGGAGCAGAAAATGTAAACAGCACACGAGAGAATAGAACAAACATGAATTTTACATGCAGAGCAGCAGCTCAATTTATCATAGAGATAAAAGTGGAATGGGAAAAGTCGGAGGAAAGCAACAATAAGAAAACAAGTGAATAAGTTTAAGCATACTTCCCAGGAAAAGTGGATAAGTAGAGATGAGATTAGAATCAATCACAATGGAATAAACTCAATAGACTCTTAATACTCTTTCTAACTGAAAAAACTAACTTTAATCTTTAAAGTTACTTTAAGTACACACTCCAAAATAACTTCAGCGTCGAAACAGTGAACTTTAGTAGTTCAAGATTATTGCAGAATTATCGCATATTTTTCTTAAGAACACACATTGGTGTCAGAGCTGTTGCAATTTCTCCCAAACAAGAATTGTTAACTTTACACTAGAAATGCAAACAGAAGCATGGCAAGAAGACAACAGTCAGCTCCTTGCAGTTTTTCTCTCCCAAAGTGTTGTTGTTTTTTCTGCTGCAATATCAACAAGCGAAGCAGAAGACCAAACAGAGGGAAAATGCGAGGCAAACAAATGGAAGGCACTTTGCTGCTGCAAGAGGAGAATGTGGAAGGATAGGGGAAGAGGGAAGGGCAATGCCGTGTGCATGATGTGTGCCGATAAGCAGCTGCTTCTCGCGCATTACTCCCTGCTCTCTCCTCTCCTTATTTTTCATCCATAAAAAATAGATGGCGTGCAAAATGGAGTGTTTCGCTGTTGCAAGTGAATCTAATTTTTCGGAGTTGCCCCCACTATGTGGCATCGACTCCTACATGGATTTGTGAACTCACTCGTTCACACATACTCCGTTTACTACTCACATGCTGTTCATGTTATGCTTGTCAGCCGGAGGATTCGTGTGTGATGCACTTCATAAATATTTTGTTGTATATATTTTCCATAAGCGAAGGAAAATTAAATTTACTTGCTGTGGTCTTTTTGTGGATGCAGAAGAATGTATATTTTTGTACTAATATTTTAGGCCAACTAAAAACATTATCTAGTAAACTCTTTCAACATTCAGGTTCAGGTCTATATAGAAAAAAGTTTCGCATGTGTCGAAGGATTGCACATCAAAATGAACAGCGAACTGTACACACATACAATTGTGCACAACCCAATGGCAATTTTCCGCTTTTTCCGTACCCAGTGCTCTGTTTGATGCGTTCTTTCAGCCCTCTAATTGTGCGTGCCAACGACAACACAGTCTAACCCACTAAATGAGAATCACAGTTCAAGCCCCGCACAGTTCACGACCCACACCAGATCCCCCTGGTACTATAGCTATGTGCACTTCACTTTGGCGGGAAATTGCATACAAATTGTCAAACGTTATCTGCCGCTGGCATTCAGAATTATGCCGAGAGTCCTGTGAAAAGCTCACTGATTGAGTTGCACATATGAAGCGCTATCAAATGGGTTTATTACTTTTAGAACGGCATTTAGGATTTTTCAAAAGTCTTTATAAACGGATAATTTAATTGATGGCATGATATCGAATTTGTTGCTTCCCTTACTTTTGACCCAATTTCACAGTCATTTATCGATTTGTTAGGTAGTCATTGGAAACAAGTGCGACACAATGCCCCTTTATTGATTTGTTTTAAAGCAGAGAAAAATATGGAACAGAGTATTTGTTGCTATATTCTTTTTATCTATTTATTAATGCTATTATTTTTCAAATTTCAAATTGTAATTTATGTGGCTGAAAATTACTAAATTGTAGAGCACATATCTATATATGATCTCGTAAGTTTGGTGCTGGCTTAAATTATGCTTTATCCACAAGCAGAAGGTTTTGCCATCTGTCCTGGCTTCGGGTTGAGTCAGAGTCAACTAACCGGACAGCCCTTAACAAGTATATTTTGCAGGCAAACCACTTCAAAGAGACCACAGTAGTAGCAGTAGTTGCCTCTGTCCCAGTCGAGCTCATTAATTGTGCTCAACCAGAAATGAATAATTATATGAACGCTGTAGAGTATAGAGTAGAGAAAATATCGCAGACGTAAGCGGAACAAGGAGACTTTAAATCTCGTGTGTTATGAAGCCAGAAATCTACATTTAAAACTTACACTAGCTGCATATTGTGCCATATTTTGTGGCAAGTACTTAAAGGACACTGACAGGACATTTATCTAGCTGTTGCCTTGTCTGGCTTTTTGTTTTTCTAGCTATGGCCACTTCAGCTCTGAGCTAGTTTGCCTCTTATAGCATGTTGTAGGTTTTTCAAGCCAAGCAAACTACAACAATATTTCATTTCGATCACTCCCCTTGTTCTACTTTTTCTCATTCTCACTATTCTGTTCTTGTGCTTCTCGGTATCCTCTTGCATTGCCCAATTACAAAAGTTTGTTACTATTTTTCACAATTTGTGTTGCCTTTCAGTTTTTCGTAGTGTTGTGTATACCCTTTGCTGCATTTTATATACATATTTCTCAACTTGTCTTTCAGTTTTTGTTTTCATCTGCCACATTCAGCTGCATTTTAAACTTTTTACTGGTCAACTTGGGATATGAGTGTGTTGTTTTGCCTGTGTGTCATTTTCTCCTCAAGTGTCCTTTGCCATTTGTTGCTTGACCTGCCTCTCGTTTGGGTTTCCTCAACTCATTTTTAATGTGACCATAAACTGACCCAGGTTATTTTTCGATAAATTTTTATGCCTAGGCCATTGAGCTCGGGTTTACCAGGAATTTCAGGGTCTATCTTAGGACAACTTAATTAGCTATGAGCAGTCAATTTTCATTGTGTGGTTAGTCCTTTTCCAAACTGGCAAGTTCTTACTCGTATATGGTATTAAAATTAATGGAAACTCATTATTTAACTTTTACATTTTGCTGTAGAATGAAAATATGGGTTATGGTAGGATACATTCCAGTATGCCATACATCAATCTGTTATAGCATCAGAGACCATAATACCGTTAACTTGACAGCAGCCAATTCCAGTTCAACCATTCTTGATCAGCGAATTGCCAATCTCTCATCTCAGATGTCCCTTATCCCTTTCTCTAGCTTGCCAACCAGATTGCAGTCACCTTCCGCTTGTTGCCAATCCCACGCACGTTCTGGCCATAAAGCGCAGCGCACTAAGCCAATTTCAGAGTGTTTATAATTGAAACTTGTCAGGAAAAGGAACACAGGGAGCGTAAGAGGAGAAAACACAGGTGGGAAAGTGAAGGAATGAAAACTAAAGCAGAACAGTTAACTGAAAGGTGAGTCCGTGTCTGAATCATTTCCCCCCAAAAGCGGATGTAGAGCTATTTGACATGGTGACAACATCATTTCCGCTGAGCGTGGACAGGATATAGTTACTGGCGAGAGGGATGAGCTGAAGGAGTTGCAGTGTGAACTGTTTGGCTTGGCCACGACAAAGAATAATGAGCACTTAAATTGCTGTCATTAATAAGGTAGTAAACAAAGTTGCTAGGCTTAATAGCAGAGTGAAATAAGGTGAGGAGATACTGAAAATCCTTGCGCCATTTTGATAAACTGTTTGACACGTGGCCCTGAACAACGTTGCCTGACGAACGCATAGTGTAGTCGCTTAAGCACAATGGTCTTAGCTCACTTGTAACAAGTTTAACGGTATAGGAATTTTAGGATAAGCTCGTTAAAAATGAAAAATTAGCTATACAAATAATGATATCCGATAGAAGTGACCCCCTAGAACAGGGGGCAAGTGCCTAGAATAAGACAAGATCTGCATATATAATTACCATGGCATTGTTAATTTTATTATGTTCAATATTTTTGTTCCTATTAACTTTATTTATATCGGTTCCTATAATATTCAATTTTTTTGTTATTTTCTTTCAAAAGTTGGAGGTGATTTGTTCTCTACTTTCTTATAATTTATTTGATGTCTAAGAAAAAGTTCATGACCGCAGAAGGCAGGTACAAGTATATGTATAACTCATATAAATCATTTTTAATAGACTTTGCGTATATGCAAAGCAAAGTGGGTAAAGGGCTGAGATGAGAAATTACCAAGTGCCTACGCATACTTTGCCTGCAGATGAAAGAACCCGGAAGAGGAAGGCGTAAGGGAAAGCGGATAACAGCTGCAGGAAGTGCTCAACTTTACTCACAAATTTGCATTGTGTGAATTGCTTCCGCTGTTGTTTCACGTTTTTCCCTCCAGTCATGATGAGGGAATATACTAAATCTTATGTTTGCCAGAAGGAGCATTGTTTTATACACTGAAAAAAAAATATCATAACTTTAAATATTTGACAAAAAAATGCGAATCGTAAACACCGTTATTACAATAATCACGGTATATTTCAGCCTATGTAATTTCAAAAAAAGTATTACACAGTGGGATTAATTAGATTTTTGTGCTTTTTATTGATCTGCTTTCGTTTTAATTTTTTTGTCTCTTCCCTCATTGCTTATTTTACATTGCATGATTTGGCAGCTCCTATTTAATTGTCGATTTCCGCAAATTGGCGTCTATTTCGCGTCTCATTCTGTACTATTTCGCTATTGGTTTTTCTGATACTTCGCTCGCTTTGCTTTCTACTAAATTTGTTTGGTTTACTAGAATTCGTTGGGTGTGGGCTACTGTAAATAACTGTGGCATAAATTGTGTAAATCATAATCTCAAATTTTGCATAGATAAATGAAGTCACACCATATTCAAAAATATTTAAGATGAAAAAATTATATTAATTTGTTCTGCATTCTTTAGACTTATTTAATGATTCTTATAAGAGCCATTTAGTCTGCCCTAAAATCCCCTTCGGAATTTCTTTACAGTCAATGACCAACTAATTATATACTTTGCTAATCATAGCCACACAAGCTCTTCAGCTAATACGAAAAACAGATGATGCGAAAGCTCATTAATTCTCACTTTAATTGTTGTTATTCCTTATTCATTATTTTACCTCTGTGGGTAAGGCAAATGGAAGGTGATGACAGCTGTTAGAGTGTGGAATGGTTGAGTATCATGAAATCCAATTCCCACAGAATTGAAATTTAGTTCACGCAGCAATGAATTTACCTTGGGAAAAGCAGGATTCAAAATCGGTCTCCACATAATATCAACATTTATTCAAAATAAAATTTTTTATAGCAAATATAAAGTGGTCAACACTCAGGGTGATAAAACACTTAATCTAAAAACAACAACAAGTAGCTGCAACAGTTCCAAAATGCTCCAGGGAAATTGAATTCGCAAACAGTAGAGAGAAACAAAAAGTAATCTGTCAAATGCTTGTGGTAGAAAGGTTTTTAAGTATTCATCAATTGACCTATATTTCAAAAAGTCAGTTGGAAGTATAAGAGATTTTGTTAGAAAAGTCAAAAACTGTGCACATATATTCAGATAGCACAACTGATAATTTTTTTAACCCGCGGAGTTTTAGCTCATATTCCAAAATATGTTGACCTTTTTTTGTGTTGTAATGCATCTATCGACATATTAAAATTTACCAATTAAATTAGATTAAATTTGTACTTAACTACGAACCCTCGACAGTTGAACACTCAATAGTGCTACCCACTACGAAGTGTTGCACTTCAACAGGGATTATTTCATATACTATATACTGAACAATACAGTCAAACTGAAACTGCACTATCAATTTATTAAACTTCGCAGTGATGAGGTTGGCATTACGGATTATTCCTTGGTGTTTAATATGCTCTGCTATATTAAATTCACCAACTGGAATATTTCTTATCACTTGTTGAATTAGACATATGTTTCCGACATTTATAGTCCTTTAAAATACTCGAATTATTAATTCAAAGTACTTCAACACTAATCACATTATAACTGAGTTAATAAAATGCGCAGTTAAAAGCATTTCAAGTATGTGAATTGCCCCCAAACTCTTCTTCCTAAAAGTGGGAGCTTCTCTGGGGACTTGTATCCCAGCTGGAGAGTACATTTCTCTTCATTCTCTCTTGTTCCAGTTACCAAATACATGTAAAAAATGAGTATAATAAAATTTATGTGTTTTGATTTATGCGAAAACCTCAGAGGCGGCTATCAGCATGCGGTGCGTATACGTGATATTTTAAAAGCCAATTTCGAGTGGTGGAAGATAGGGGTAGGCGCATTAAGCGAAGCGGAGAATAACATGAAAGGATGATTTTGTTTTGTTTGTGCATTGAATTTATGAGTGCGTTGTAAATAAATTAACCACACACTGTTTGCTTTTCATATTATATTTTTAATCAGCAAATTGCTTCCGTTTTTTGGGTTTAGCCCTTTTTCTCTTCGGTAATTCAACAAAAGAAATAGAATTACTGAAAGGGTTTTCCCTTTAAAGTATATATGGAAAAAGCTACTCGTAAAATCTATGGTAAAGGAAAGTCTGTGTGTACACTGTATGTGCTCAAATTGAAAACCTATTTGACAGTCAGTCTATACTCTGGCTTTAAAAGTGCTTACGACTACATTCCATTTCCGACTTTGATGAGTTAAAGTCAACTCCCAGAAGCTTCGAATCAAACACCATCCGGCTTTGGCTCTTCTGGTTTTTGTCAAAAAGTTTTTGATCCACAATACACAACATACGTTTGCAATTTACTCATCTGTCCAGACTCTTTTTTAAAGCTCTTCTATTTTCTCTTCCTATCTCGATTTGCCCTGAACAATTTGGAGCACGCAAATAAAACCGCATCCTTCTGTCGTCGTTGTTGACCGACAAGTCTGCCCGAAGCGCAGAGTCAGCTTAAAATGTCAGACTCTATGCAGGTTGCATAAAGACTACTGCTTCCTTTTCGTGCCACCCCCTGCACACCAATGCTTGACTTGGAATGGCCCACAGTCAGCTGCAGTTTTATGACTGGTATTTGTGGCTTGTGCTCCACCGATGACCTCACAGATGGGAGAAACCATCAGAGATTGTGATCCTGGTCAAATATGTAGAACACAGCACATATGTCCTTTAATGCACGTGTTTGTAATCCCTTCTTACTCTGCACTGAGCAGCATTCTCGTAAGAGTGTCAATCATACGCCCTGTGGTGCCAGGCCACGTGTCTGCTGCTATGCCACAAGCCATTGTTGTTATCATTATTATAATCGTTATTGTTGTCACAATCAGTCCCCTTCTTCTACTCAGTCACCTTAATGAAATGAAAATATTGTGTTGTATGCTTGGAATTTTCACTGTTGTTATGTAAAGCAGACACACATAATAAAAATGAAATAACCTGGCTTCGCTTGAAAACCACAAAAGAGCATCAAATTGAAATTTAATGAAATTTATTAATTTGCTGCATTTTTGATGATGTAGCGGAAATATTTTACCTTTTGTATTTCACAGTCAGGTTGATTTTGTTTGATTTTCAGTGTGTGGCTTTTGTCCGTAATTCAATAGAGAAAAAAGTTTAATACACACAACATGAACAAGAGAAGAGTATTAATATTTAAGCTAAAGCTGCATAATATAATTTTTAATTTAATTTTAAGTTGAAAAGCGTGTAAAATGAAGTAAAGCTGCGTTGTCAAGCGGAAAATCACAACATCAACGCCATCTCGCCAGCAAAACCCAAGTGGGAAACAAACCTAAAGCCAAAGCTGTGAAATTTAACGCGTAAAACTTTTTGTGGCCAAGAGAACGAGGCTCAAGTGGTTAAAGTGTTGTTGCTGTTCTCGGTTCCAACTACAAGGAAGATAAATATCCGTCAAGTAGCTGAGGACAAGTTATAAGAAAGGAGAGAATGTGAGAGTGTACAATGGAGATTCCTTATTTCAAATAAGATATTATTTCCACTCTCTAATTAAAACGGTATATTCGCAAATAAACCTATACATTAATGTCAATGTGAATGATATGCATTATTTGCAAATGCGTATATGTCACAAGCAACTGAAGTAATGTGAATTACGTGTGCAATTCCTCATTTTATTACCAAGTATACCGAGAGGTGATCCATATGGGAAATCACTCTTGCACGCAAATCACAGTCTTTTGTCATCTTAGGTACGTACAAAGGGAGACGAAATCATCAAACAGCACTTAGCTGATTCCCTGCTCCTTCTGAAATGTTAACCCACCGAATTGGGAGTGAGTTTCCGCAATGTTTTATTTATTTATTTATTTCAAACCTTTCACACGGCAGCAGCCGCAATCACAATGCCTTGAGGCCTGCTCCTTCGTCTCAGCTCAACTCTGACATTCCCATGTCGTTTTTTATGCCTCGCATTTTATTGTGTGTCATTACTTTAATATTCTCGTGCCCTCACTTCGATTTACTCTCTACCAATCGATGGGGGGATTTTGACGGAGTTGATATTGTCGAGTTGCCAGTTGCCAGTGTTCATATGAACACAACACATTGAAATCGACTGATGTGTGTTTGCCACTGAGCGTTGCCTGCCTGCCTTTAATGCATTTCAATTATTTTTATTGGCTTATCATAAATTATAATGCCCTCTGGCCTTGGCTTCCATATTTTCTTGGGCTGCTTTTCCATTTCTTCTCACTTTTTCACTTACCTTCCACTTTCACTTGCCTCCAAAATATTTCCACAGTCCTGTAGTTTCGCTTTCCCTTCTAGTACCTCGACGTGAACACATGTTGAGTCTTGTTTTTGGCATTGCTGCTTATTGAAAAACTTTCGCTTTTCGCTTCGAGTTTTCTTGGAGGAAAGTTTTGGTTAAATGGCAACAACTTCAGTTCGCCTTTCTGCTCTGTAACATTTTATAATTTCATGGCGTTTTTGCCATATTTTATTTGGTCGGTGAAACTTTATACAGTTCATTATTCCCTGCCAAGTGCGCCTTAATTATTACTGCATTTGCCACTTGAACAAATTGAATTGTCCTTTTACTGTTATTCTGCTGTTCTCATGAATTTTTAAATGTCTTAGCTGAAAGTCTCAACTGCTTGGAAATTGTTTTCGTATTGTTGAGCTTTATGCAAATGACAGAAAAGAGCTTAAGAACTACACATTGGGTATAATGTGTAATCCGAGAGTCATTTCGACAATATTTGTTATTCATACTAATATTTGGAGTACTCAGAAATTGAGATAAAAAATAATGAAGGGAGTGAATAAAGAACGTTGTGTACCTCATGTTTCAATTAGAGAGTTTGCCAATATTTGCTTTTCCCCACTTCCTTCATTTCGTTCACACAAACTTCATTAGAACACTTTCCATACTTATTCGTTTTTCTTTGCATTCCGTACTCTCTAAATTAGTTTATCTGCACTACTTACCAACATCCATTACTCATTCATAGCCATTTGGCATAGTTCTTCCATTACAGTTGCCGTATTTAACACGCCGCATTGCATTCTCTATTACATTACTTTTTCCACATTACATTCCCCGTTCTCCGTTCCCCGTTCTCCCTGCCGCCTTCTCCTCTGACTTTTAGCGCAATTTTAATTATCACGCCATCGTCATCAGGCCCCCATCATTGTTGCTGTAGTTGTAATTGTTGCAAGCGGCACCGCAAATGCAATTTCCGTGCAAAATATTTGCACAAAGGCTGAACAAAAAGTTTCTTCCTCCTCTCCTCTTCCTCTGCTCTTATGCATTCCATGTTTCTCGCTGTTGCTCTCTGTAGTTGGGCAAATACTAAAAGTACTCGAACTTTTATGTGCAGGAAGAAGGCAAAAGTTTGCACCAGTTTGTGATATTGGGCCAGGCAGAAGACGCTTTTCATTTAGCTCCTTGGAGCATTTAAAGTTCAGTCGTAACAGTTGCTCTTCCCTCTATATTCGTACTCCATTTTCCACTCTTTGTCCGTTGCATACTTTGCGGCATTTCTGCGCACTTTGTAAGTAAGTAAAAGTATTTTTAAAAAATGAGCAACAACTGTGGTTGTTGATTCAAATTAATAGAAATATTCGCAGCATTAAAGGGAAAAATATAGAAGTTCAGTGAGGAGAGGAGTGTGGAATGAAACTGGGACAAGAAAAATGAACTGTTGATGCCTGCAGTTCTTATTTCCATTGGTCTTTGTTATTGTTTGTTTTGTTTGCTGCATAACGACAAAATGCACTTTGTTTGATGAGCTCCTGCTGAGGACAGACAGGCAGACAGACAGTCCCTTCGCCAACCTCAGCATGGAGTGGAGCAGATGCCAATAAAGGAGGTGCAAACAGATATAAACTTAGTCCGACTCTGTCTGCCACTACTTTAAAGAGCAAAGGCAAACTGACAGTTATCCTTCCTCGCATTTCTGTTTGAGTTGGTTTTTCCGAATGCTGTAAATCAGCTTCCTGAAAAAATAATGAGAAATTATTGGCGCAATGCGCCTCGAGACGAGACGAGTGACGCAGTCTGTCCTCCTGGAACTCACTGAACTGAGGGATATTGCTGCGGATAGCTGACATTACGTATACGTCACGTATGCCCCGTCAGGTTGTTAAATTAAATTTACAATTGAATTTAAGTTGATCTCGTCGCATAGCATACTCTTTTAACTGCAGTCCAATAAATATAAAATGTTGAAATGTATATGGTTTAGCTTGAATTATATGCAAATATATTCACTAAAATGGAGTCAGTATAAATGTGGCCACCTTTTTTATTGCTCCATGAACTAGGAAATGTTGTTGCATGCACAGTAAAAAAAAAAGAGTAAAATTAAAACTATTTTGGTTTCTATATAAAACAAATCCAAAAAAGTTTTAAATTTAAACCAGCTGGAGTACACAAAGAGAGCATTGGTATACACACACATATAAGCGTTGCTCTCTCACTTGGTGCACAATTTAAACCAATTTTGGTGTAAATACAAAACCAAAATAGTTTGAACGCTAATCGAATTTGGATTTAATTTTAAACCAAGAGAGGAGTTGTATCAAAACCAAAATAGG